>CM046839.1:25528336-25535836 GCA_025618425.1 Heliocidaris tuberculata
CTCTAAAAACAGTCTAGTCAAATAATTAACTAGATTTCCCAGTCAAGTAAAATTGACTTGAAAATCAGTCAATTTCCAGTTACTTTGCTCCCTTTTACTATAATGTCTGTCATCGATGAATAACTAAGTGCAATAGTTACGTTTGACGGGTTTCCTTTGATGCGCTTAGGGAACAAGCGCGGTCGCTTATTGGCCGATTCCTTTGCGCGCGATGGTTCGAGTATATATATGTTGATCACTAGCGCGCTGTGTGCGCTGCAGCAAGCTAGCTAGCTGGGCCTGGGCTAGAATAAGCCGTTTTATTTTTCGTTCGGCAATGGATGATTTCGTGAGGCAAAGACTGCTGGAATGGGGGATGGAGGAGTTGATAGACATTTTCAAGGGTAAGTTGAAACTGCATTAGGTCTACCGTGTAGTGCAGTTTTGCACCTGCATGTGGTCGGACCTGACATTAAGTGACCGTGAATGATGGCATGACATGTCATGAGTGTGACACTGACTGTATGAATTGATGGGGGGACCTGGCTAAAGTTTAAACGAAAGCTACGCACTTTGTTTTCAGCAGCTAAAAAAATCATGGAAATCATTGGCTTGTGCAATTTCATTTTTATATCTTGATTCTACATATTCCAAAGTTGATAGAGAAAATTACGAGGGTTGAATGTTAATAACGCTTATTTTCAGGTCAATATTAATGCCGGTGTCAAATTTTGTTCTGAAAAATGAAGGGGTCCTAAAGCTACGCAGAATGAGTCATGCAAATCTTGATATTGAAATTTACTGTGTGTGTGTATCGCGTGTGTATTTTACCCTGATTTGAACGCGTCGCATTGAGCGTGTATGTTATTTGTATGGTGCGTAGCTTTAGGACCCACTGTACCTTTTGTGTGAATGTGAGGTCTAAACGTTATTGAATCCGTCGAAGTTCGCCCGGTGCGAAACTGCATGCACTAGCGGGCTGCCGTCTAGCGCCAATTAAACTCCATCATGGTAGGCCTACTATCACTCAGACTCGGAGTCGGAGTCTCGGGCTAGCCCAGGCTAGGCTACGGCCTAAGCCCAACTTAATCCAGACTAAAGCGGGCTATAGCCGCTAGTACGTAGTAATAATCTAGGCTTAACTTAAGCCTAGCCTAGCCTAGGCTAGACCAAACATTAGGCTATTTAATAGGCCGATCTATCTGTATTTGTGGACCTTGCATTGTACTGTACTCAGCTCAGTGTGTGTGTGCCCGCCGCGCCCGTGTGCACGCGGTGCACGCGTGTGTGTGCGTACGTGTGTGTGTGTGTTTGTGTATAATCGGCCCGTACTGTATCTGTGAGCTATGTCCAAACTTCGTATCTCTCACTGTCTAATTGAGCTATTAAAATCCATCCTCATCGAATTGTTATAGGCATCAAAATTGCCGTTTCTCACATTTTCAGCGAATATAGATCCTTAGCTTCCTCATTCTCATCATTATTTTTTGTTTCAAATTAATTTTCTTTTCAAGTATATTTGTAACTTTATGGCATCGTGTCGGGCGATTGTCAAATTATGTCGTTTAAGATTACCTTTAAATTATTTCTATTTTCTTTGTTTTGTTTTGTTGTTTTTTTGTGTGTGTTTCTGATGTTCTGTTGTTTAAATTGATTTTTTTTTTACATTCTCCTTACTCTGATAGATTATTTGTATCTTTGTAAATATATGTAGATTAGTTTTGTGCTATTGATTATTTAAAATGGATTAAATATCTGTAACATTAGGTTTTTCATTCGATTATATACTAATTGTAAGCGGACAGGGCCATTGTGGAAAGCAGTTCTGTAACTGACAATGCTACACTGTATAAATAAAACTGTAAATAAATAAGTGAATAAATAAATAGTACCATGGTAGAAAAATATTTGGAATTCTTATGCCCGGCCGGCCCCGCAGACGAAGTGTGGACTGATTTTAATAATTTGGGGGATGTAGGTAGATCACACTAAAATACAGGTAAAAGTTCAATTTTGGAGTCAGCAGGTCTAAGGTCACAGCTCATTATAATATGTGAATTGGTTTCTGCGCGATATCTTGAAAAATAGTGGACGGATTTTAATAATTTTGGGGAAGTAGGTACTGAGGTAGATCACACTAAAAATAGGCCTACAGGTCAAGTTCAAATTCGGAGTCAGCAGGTCAAAGGTCGCAGCTCATTATATATGTGAATTGGTTTCCGCGCTATAACTTGAAAAATAATGAACAGATTTTAATAATTTTTGTAGTGTAGGCAGATCACATTAAAATACAGGTCAAGTACGAATTCGCAGTCAGCATGTCAAAGGTCAAAGGTCACAGTTCATTGGGAATTTGTTTTCTGCGCGATAACCTGAAAAATAGTGGACGAATTTTAATAATTTTGGGATGTACACGTACAGGGCCCCGGTGCATAAAATCTACCATTAATAATAACTCTGCCATCGATGGTAATGGTAACCTGGATTTTGATTGGCTGTAGAGCAGTGTTACCATGGTAGTTACCATTGATAGCATAGTTACCATGGTAGTTACCATTGATAGCAGAGTTACCATTAATGGTAAGATTTATGCAACGGGGCCCAGGTAGATCACACTAAAATAAAGGTCAAGTTCGAATTTGGAATCTTAATGCGGACATTGTGGTACCATAACCAGGCTATTGTATTTACATAAACGAATTGAAAGGCAATTTTGCCATTTTTTTTTTTTTTAAATATGTTACATGTAGCCTATTCAAAGATTAAAGTTTTGGTAAAGTGTCCACTTTTCTGTGGAATTACCCATATTGCTTTTTCCCTTTCAAATTGAAAATAGATTTATACTAGTAACATTTTTTCATTTATTCCAGATTCAGCAGGACTTCAGGATTCTTTATCCAGAGGTTGCAGATAAGCTGTTCTTAGAGTGGCCAAAAATAGCTCCCCTGGTACTGAAGTATGCAGACCTCAATAACCCGACATGGCAGGAAGCTTTGACTGTTCCGCATCTCCGTAAGAATATTTTTTTTAAAAAACCAACACATTTTAATTGAATAACATTTACAACATTGAAGCTGGAATGATGCAAATAGAGAAATGATATTTGGAATGGGGAAAGAGAGATTTCCAGGAGGAACAAAGAGAAAGGTCAATTAGAGAATATTAATTTAGTATATTCTAACTACAATATAGATTTCAATGGTAATGTTGCTTGTTTGCAAAACATCATTGGGGGTCTTGAAAAGAAATGAGCTAATTGTAATTTGAAATGATAGGTCATCATGCCAAACCATGAAGTTGTTGGTTATATGGCAATAGTCCATCTACTCGAAATTAATTCCAGTTCATTTTCTTCCAAATCAAAATTTTGTGTAGGATCATGAAATCATTTTATAAAGTACTTTATTTCCATACTATGATAATTAGCAACCCATTTGTCATTCCCTATGCCAAACTATGGTCACTCCGAATTCAGAATCATCCCATGTTCCATTTTATTTCACCTCGGCCATTGGCCTTGGTGAAATAAAACGGGGCATGGGATAATTCTTAAGTTGTCATTCACCTAATGTGGTTTGGGGAATTCCATATTATATATTATCTAATCTTATTTAATTTGTTTTCTTCCTAATTGTGCAGCATCTTCTGCCAGTGCGTGTCCAGCAGCAGCAGCACTTCTTGCACTTCCACACATCGTGCCTCCAGGAATGAAGAATTAAGGTGGGGAAGCGCAGCATGAGATGCAGCAGGGCAGAGGCTTCCAAAGCCTTCATTGACATCAGCCCAGTAAGAAAATCAATTTAATGAAATGCAAATCACTCAGCCTCGGACATAGTCTAAGCATGTTCATTTTTCAATTTTAAAGGTAACATGGAGTACTGGTCAATGGTGGAAAATTTTGCTTAAGTTTAATAGGCCTATGATTGATTTTCAGCCAAGAGTACTTCACATTTGCACTGTAGTATGGAAACATTTCAACACAAATGTACTGAATATTTTTAGAATCATAGGTTAAAACATGCTTGATACTTTTTGACATCACCCAACGTCAAAAAGTCAGATTAACACTGTCCCATATATGCATTTCTGTGTTAGTTCTATATCAAAATGATTTATTTGGATATGACGAATGTTCTACTATTTCCAGCACATCTAATGTGTATCATGCATTAAATTATTAAGGTTCTGTGAAATTTATTTTATACCGCAAGTATTCCTATATACCTTTAAATTGTCCTTATTATTCATTTACTGATAAGCATCAATTATTTCACTTAACCAGTTTATTCTCTGTGGTTCATTTTCAGTTTGCTTTAGCTAGCATATATCATGTTCTTTTTCATGACATAATCATGAAATAAAAAAGATGACAAATATGCATTTTTTGCTGTGTTGTTGGAAATGTCCCTACTGTAAAATCTCAAACAGTGGTGCGAACTGACTTGAAGGATTGTACTCTTTATATTTCTGGGATTATTGATATTAAGCCTGTACAAAATCTGGCAAACAAATGCGTTTTTCTCTGAAGTCACAAAAGTGGATCTAACCCGTTTTACGAACAAACTCTTCATATACTTTGAAGATATATTGCGCTGTTTTTACCAAGACAGATATTATTAATATTTACCCCCACTTTGTTTTTATGGAACTCTTTAAAAAGAGCAATTATGCGCCTCTAATCGAGATTTTACTACACTTTGTCCCATGCCTCATTGCCAACACACAAATGAATGGAAATTTGTTTTCTTTTAATACCTTCAAATTATTTTAACAACATTGATTTACACATGTCTTGAGATGACATGTACAAAACGAAAAGAAAAATAAATAACATTTCATATTGCATTTGTCAAATACTCTCCACTGTTTCTTCATGTCATAAGAATTCGTAATTGTAATAATGTGATCTGAAAAGTGATAGAGCACCATAATTTTCTCTTTCTTTCAGGTAGGAACAAACCTTCCAGACTACCTCGAAAACTGCAAGCAGAAGCAACCATTTGTGCTCGCCCTTGGAGACATCCTCAAGCCGGAGCAAGTGTTTGTCATTTGTGATGGTGTTGCATTGGAGGCAATGTCCCTCATCCATGGAGTGGACCTTTGTTTCAAGGCCATCTTCGTTCTCTGGGTAGATTATCCTTGGGAGGCAGCCAACACTTATGACTTTCTGCAGAAAGTCATTTATAAGATGGATGGTGGAAAACCCAACTGCAAGACCACAACCCCATCCAGTACCATTTCCCTTAGGGCTTACATTTCTAATTTTTCATCATAGAGTCCTAGGAAATGTTAAAGGTAGTAGCCCATATTTGCAAACCCACAAAACTCGAAGCGGGATGAAATAGGTCCTTTATGACTTTGAAAGACAAGTTAAAAGTATCATAATTCACCTGTCGCCTTTTGTCAATGATATTCAATTCTAGAGAGAGAGAACCAGGGTTTTAGAATCAATTTCTAAACCTGTCGTCCCGATGCTTTTACGAATGGTGCAATATTACTGTTGAACGCGGAGCTCATATGATTATATAACATATAATTTATCTATATAATTGTTTTACAAACGGCGCCTCATAGTATGCTCATAGTAGTGCTGCGCAGTTTTCTGCGAATTGTCAAATCGACGATGCGACATCACTGTTTTTCCCATCGAAGACACCTTCGAATGACAATTTCAAGTGCCTGAGCGTATTTCTAAAGAAGTCTAGAAGTGATGTAAGTCAGAAATCTAATTCCTCCTATTTTATATCGATTAAGAAAGACAAACGTGCTGTTTTATGAGTCGTCCCTGGATTGGATCTTGAGCTCCGCCGCTTCGCACTCTTGAGTTACTGTTGAACAAGAGGTGATCTGAAGAAACATCATGTTACATTTTCATATGTTTTTACCAAAGTAAGAGGCAGATTGAAATGTTATTTTGTACATGTTTACTGTAATCATATCCAAACTCCATGCCAACTATACTGCTTGTTTTGACATATTTTGCAAATGTGGGCTACTACCTTTAAAGCCTTGTTCAGACAAGGCACAACAAAGCTCAGCAACATTTTGTGTACAAAGTCAATGGGATATGAGGCGTCAAAAAATGTTACAGAGGCAAGTGACCTTTTTTGTCGCAAGGCGACAAAAAATGCGGACCAATCAAATTCCTTTAAAAAGTTAGCGCAAAATAATTTGTCCAGATGATCTTTATACATGGTTATAGTTATACTATGTTATGTGTGATGATGCAAAATCCTGTTTGTGCCACTTTCATCATTTAACATAGAAACTGGTAAGAAGATCATACTGTTACTTGAAAGAAATTCATAATGTACAAGTAATCTAAATGATAAAAACATCACAAAAACATTATTATATGATATTCATACCTTAGTACAGGCTATTCAAAAAACTGTTGCATAATAACAATCCAAGAATTCTTTGTTTGAAAATGGTCTGAACAATGACAACAGGCTACATGTAGAGGAATAACAGAATTTTTCACAAATGGGATTTCTCGAATTCCCATTTTAAAAAAATTGTTTTTCAAAAACAGGGTCACTAAGTAGAATTTGATAAATGAATTTAAAAAAAGTGTGGTTTCTTAGCTTTGGGTACATAGCATATACAACTAGATTGTCAATGACTTTCATCTCATAAATATGTTTTCTTTCATTGTACTCTGTTTTGCATGAATACGATGTCAGCAATGGCCGAATGCTATGGCCCGAATTCACAAAAGAGGTTTTTTAAGCGTACGCGCACACAGAATCCGGTCCAATTATGTGTTTTCTTTAAGCGCGCGCATGGGTTGGTGCGCTTATTTACACTTATTTTTCGTACGCGTAAGGAGGTTTAAACCACCCCATGGTTTAAACCTCTTTTGTTAATTCGGACCTATGTGTATAAAACGAATGGCAGAATCTGCACAAATGCGCAGAAAAATGTTAATATCTCAAAACGACGTTACCAAATCAAATCTAAAAAATTCCTCTGAAAAACATATCTGGCTTTACAATGGTACCAGCCAAAAGTAGGTTTATAATGAACATCATAACTGTTTTTGACCTTCATTTATTGATTTGGAGCAAAAAGTCTGATTCCATGCATAATTAATGAAATTATATAATTTTTCGAAAAAGCAACTACACAATATAGTAGATAATGTCACGGGCGACATGCGTGCCAATTTTTCGACAGCCAAGATCTCAAGCCCGGCCTATTAGGGTTAACCCTAAAAAGACTGGGGGGGGGGGGGGTCAAAATGGCCCAGTATTTTCAAGGGTTAAGGGAGTTGAAAATAATAATTTTTAATATTTCATATTGTTTCATGGATTGACGCTCATGTAATATATGTAAATGAAATGTTCTCAAAATACTTTGATTAAAATGTTTCGTGATTAGACTATTAAATCAAATGCAAAGTGTATATTTGCATGTTGCCTTGAATGTATATATAAGATGGTTTGCTATTGCATTTTTTAATGATTTGATTTGATGTTTGCTTGCAGCATAATTGAACTGTGATGACACGAACACCAA
>CM046839.1:25540836-25613336 GCA_025618425.1 Heliocidaris tuberculata
AATCATGACACTCAAATGAGGGCTAATATGCACTCTATTCAGCATTGAAAATGGAGAATGTGTCTATTGGCAAAATGATCGAGTGCAAGCCAAGGAAATACAAGGAGAACAATCATTGCTCTGAAACTTCTAAATCCTTTCAATATTGAAAATTATTTTCTAAAAGCTGTGTTCGGGCAAGATGAAGAAATATGATATCTTGAGTCTAACAATTTGGAGAGTTCACCTTTAATTCACCCTTGCTGTGTAATCTTAATGCACATTGTCGAACCGTATACACTTGAATGTCATCGGATATGAGAGAGCAAATAACCATGTTGATCGTTATCGATCGGTTGGGCTGGAATCAAACCAAGACCGACTGATTCTTTCCTCTTGATTAGTGCAATCAAGCAGAATTTCAAGGATACTGTTTTCTTTTTCTTATCCCTGCTCCTGGGTTGCAGTTACATGTGGTTAACGAAAACAGGTCGAAGTAAAGTGATTTCCTTTCCCAGGCAGATACTGAGATTCAATCTGGAGGTTCAGTCAAATCGGATCCGACAAACGTAACCTTGATAATCGGATCGTAGAAGGGGTGAAAGATAAGCAATCATTACTGGTTCAAGATACTTTGAAAGAATGTGGTCCGAACTGTTTATTTAGACAGAATCAGAGCCATTTACTTCTGTTTAGACAACTATCACATGAACAACCACCCTGTACAATTATTCACAAGCGACCATATATCTACCTATCTCTCTACCAGTGTCTATCTATCTGTCTATCTAGCTAGCTATCTAAGATAACTGGCATCCGAACAGATATCAACCGGGCAATTATCTTCCGAATAACCCAGACAGCTCCATCCAGGACAACTATCGCTTCGAAATTTACCACCCGACAACCTACTACTCGACTAACTGCATACCGACCGGACATTTACCATCCGGCAATATATTACAATTAATAGAAATCTATTTTTTTTTTATTAATTTTTCAAGGCCTAAATCAAGTGTGCTCTTACTTGAGGATAGTTGTCATTAAGAGGTCAGTCACTTGAATATACATTTATTTTTCTACTCACTCTAATTATTTACAATACGCATTATGCATTTCACTTCTTATGAATATATTTTTCAATCATATTAGCAACTGCCAATATTCAAGTCATACTACAAGCTCATGTGTTATAAATAATGTCGCCATTTGACCTTATATATTTATAGATATGACAAATAAATGATGGGAATTAAAGTAAAAGTCACCATCGCATTTTTAATAACAATGATATAACTGAATAAGTGTAACGTATTATTAATCCATGCATGTGAGAACTGAAATATGCTATTTTTCAAGTTTTTTTTTTCCTTTAAAGGGAGTGGCAGAAGATTTTTAAGTGACATTGTATAATAAAGGCACACTATTATATATGCATAGCGTAGCTATTTGTCTCACACCTAAGCTCAAAAGTTAATGATGCATCAGCCATTATCATAATATGTCCATTAAACCCTCCGTGTGAAAAGAAAACGCTAAGTGTTTGTTTTACATAAACTACATAACAACATCACAGAGCACAATTTGATGATAAATAAATCTTTCCAAAGGGATATTGGTAGGAGTTGGTAGGAGTTCTTTTCCATATCTGAGTAATTTCCTCTGATCAGATAATGTTTTATATTTTGAAAAAAGAAGTGAATTGTCTAGATTTCATTCAAAGTAATAATAATAATAATAATAATAATAATAATAATAATAATAATAATAATAATAATAATAATAATAATAATAATAATAATAATAATAAAGTAATAGTAATAATAATAAGTAAAGTCAGAGTCAGAGTACGAAGGCTGAGACTAATCCTAAAATCAGAATTCAATGCTAACAAGATCGAGGCGATAAACAAACTTGCGACTCCTGTGTTAAGATACAGCTTTGGCATAGTAAATTGGAGACTAGCAGACATATGTCAGCTGGATGGATGTACTTACTAGAAAATAACTGACGATGCACAGAATACATCATCCCAAATCTGCAGTTGAAAGATTATATCTCTCCCGTGATCTTGGAGGAAGGGGGCTGCAGCAGATTGAGATGGTGTGGAATATGGAGGCATTACATCTAGCAAATTACCTGTTAAACACTCCTGATGTTCCGACAAGTATGTCTCATGACCATGACAAAAACCAATCTATCTACTCCTCAATTCAACAAGCCTCAAGGATTCTGGAAAGACATCACCATATGGTGAGAAAAAGAAAGTCAAATTGAAATGCTCTTTGGAACGAGAACTACAAGAAAGACTAAAGGCAAAACATATCCACGGCCATCATGAGAAACAATCATATAGGCAGTTTCTCGACCGAAAGGACACCCATAAATGGTTGAAGTCTGCTGGTCTAAAAGGTGAAACGGAGGGCTTTATATGTGGTCAGAACTCGGGCATATGAGAAGTCAGTCCTCCGGTCAGATATTGATGACACATGCAGAATGTGTGGTAAAGAACCTGAAACGCGGATGCATTTGGTTTCGGGATTCCCCATCTTGGCTCAAACGGAATATATCAGCCGACATGATGCTCTTGCCAAACATATCCACTGGCAAATACTGCGAGATCGAGGAAATGAAACCTGTGATCACCCTTGGATCACCAGCCGCAGACGATTACCCTGGCCAATGAAAGTACGATATAATGGAATTGTGGTATCATGACAGACAGAACCATCAACTGCAACAAGCCGGACATCGTCATTAGAGAGGGGAATAAAGTTAACATTGGAAACGTCAGTCCCCTATGACATCAACATTGCAGGCAGGGGAAGAGACAAACGGCATAAATACCAAGAACTGAGGATAGAGATAGAGAGAATGTGGAACGTCAAAGCAGAGGTGACGCAAATAATCATCGGACACACAAGCAGGGTGAAGAAGGGAACCGAACGTCTCATCACCAAGATCTCCCCGAATCTACAAGTCTACGACCTGCAGAAGGTAGCTATACTGGGCACAACGAGACTCATTGGGAAAAAACTTGGACAGTAGCTCAATATCACTGAAAGTTGCACTTGACAGCACAAGGTGCTTTTTGTTGAAGCAAAGTTTTTCAAGAATAAACGGACTTGATCCCTTTTTCAGAATAATAATGATAATAATAATAATAATAATACTAATACTACTTCTACTAGTAGTAGTAATAATAATAATAATAATAATGATAATAATAATAATAATAACAATAATCATCATCATCATAATAATAATAATAATAATATTAATAATAATAATAATAATAATAACAATAACAATAATAATCAAAACCAGTTCTTGTATAGAGCACATCACATATTTATCAATTTATCTCTATGCAGTGGCGTATCTACGGGGGGTGGGGGCAGAGGGGGCACGTGCCCCGGGCGGCACTTGAAGGGGCGCAAAAAACGCAAAAGAGAGAAAGAAAAGGGGGAGAAAGACAAGAAATTTTATGGTCTTTGACGGTTATTTGCGCCCCAGTCAAGGACAAAATGCGTAAGAAATGGTGTTTTATAGGGTTTGAAATGCGAAAAATTTCTAAAGCTCGGTCGCTTTGCTCCCTCGCATGTTCAAGATCTAGCTATTTTGCGCCCCCACTGGCGTTTTTAAAGTGTTAACCATTAATTGTAAGGATAAAATACATTAAAAATTTCAATCAAGTTGAGGGGTAAAAAATAAAATAAAATCTGCAGCTCGGTCGCGTTGCTCTCTCGCTTATCAAATTTGGGCTAACGACCCCGGGTTATATGCATCAAAACTCATTTTCACGCAGTGCCATCATTTCTAAATTAAAAACGCTCATTAATCTGAGTTTTGGCATGGGGGGCGGGGGGCGCAGATTTGATAGTTTGCCACTGTCTCTATGCACTCCCAAAGAGCAATAGATTATTACCCCGGCAAAGCCTAGCTGCCATAATGAAGGCGCTGAAACGTCAAGGAATAAATTCCTACGGGTACCCATTAGCTTCACCTGGGTCAAGAGTGGCATATGTAGATCAGTGCCTTGCCGAAGGACGCTAGGATTCAAAGCCCGTGTACCTTGTGACTTATTCAGATCACTAGAACAAAACACCTCTAGTAGCATTAAACTGTTCAGCCCTACGAACATTGACTTAAAAAGTGAATATTTTATGTTTTATTTATTTTTATTTTGTTGTTGTTGTTGTTGCTTTTTTGATCTGTCAAAAATGCCTGCTGTTATTTAAATTAGTTCTTTTGCTAAAAGGTTACAGGAACTCCTATGTTGACGAGTTAAATAATAAACAAAGAATGAAATACAAAAATAAAATTTCTTTTTCAGCATTGAAATGACGACAGACGACGTTTTATATCAAGCATATCACAAAAGAAAATAATGATGCAGTAAGCTCTATACTTTTTTATTTGGATATTAAAAAGATTTTCTTGTAGACATATTTTAGTGAGGATCATTTTGGACAGAAATCGCGGGAAATGGAGATGGATGTTACTTCCCAGCTACCTGCAATCTTTTAAAGGGCAAAGTTGAACGATATTACGTGCGATACGAAAGAATGTTCACAATCGTGGAATGCAGTCGGCATAATCCTTTGAAAAGGCAGTGTATGCTTTGTTTTTAAATATTTCATTCATATCTTCTGCATGTTTTTTTGTAAAAATATATGATTTACGTAGATTGATTTTTCTTCCCGAAAATGTTTCATTTATCTCATACACACTACGGAATAATTACAAGAAATTTAATGAGAAATGTGAGTGTAGCATTAAGAAAGGCAAAAAAGGATGTAACCTCTTGTACATATATTAATGATCTTACACCCTCATCATTCGCATTTCGATTATATACCAGTTGGTAAGACCATCAACAACTTGAAATATACGTTTTGCATGTGTGTTGAGATTTTCTTTGAATATCAAGAATCACTTAATTTGATGATGAAATAATGTAATATTTTGAAATCATTTCATATCTGAATCATATTATAAATGTTTTTGAAAGAGTTTTTTATGTGTTTTTATTTATTTATTTATTTTTTATTTTGTTTTGTTTTGTTGCTTTTTTGGTTCGATTATGATTATTAAGTACAGTGTCAAAAGGAAGAGTCTCTATACTGAGTACTGAGTTGATAAGATTCAATGGTATTGAAAAGTTCATTTTAATTAAAAGTTCAATAAAGTATTCAAAACGGATATCTTCAAACAAGAACAAGAAATTACGCGACAGAAACTCCTTGCTTGCAGTTCAACTACTCATTCTAAGGAATGTCAGAAGAGACCACTTGAGAATAAAATTGCATGTTGACATATATTTCCATACACAGACAAGAGGCTTTAGCGGGCGTCATCTTGTCTCCGTCACGGTATTTAACGGCGGGACATTAACTATGTGTGTCAACATCCAACCATTGTTTACATGTCATCTTTCTCGTTATCCCATCGTAATGAAAGTGATACCATGTTTGCATTGGATGATGGCACGCATACTAATTGAAAGACTTCAAAGACTCTCCAAGAAGAAATGCTTCCTTTTCAATTAATTTCTTTCCTGATTCGGACACTTTGCGCTGGTGGCATCAACTGCCCGATGACCGCTGTAATGCTAGGGGCGGATAGGTGATTTAAGAGGAGATCTTTTAATTTGGACATTAATTGAATTTCTTTTCCCTAGACGGAATGTCTTTCATTACATGGCAAGCATGTCAAAGCGAACTTTTGATAGTTTCTCACCTATACCCACATGATTAATGTAATCACAGGAATGCTAGAATGTAGAGGTGTTGTGGTCTAATGGATACGTCACCGGGATGTAGATCACAAGGTACGGAGTTCTAATCCCAGCTTGACATTAACGTCCTTTGGCAAGACATTAATCTACATTTGCCCCTCTCCACCCAGGTGTAAATGAGCTTGAGCGCTAGTTCCTTTGGTGGCTCATCTATAACAATGTCTAAGCGCCATGAGCGTCACAGCTTGACGGATGATTATGAGTGCTATATAAATGACCATTATCATGTTATTATTGTTAATACTACAAGTATATCCATGGGTGTTATGCTTGTGTATTTTTTCTCTGTGTTTTAGTTAACATCTATCAAAGATATCAAGATGAGTAATCATTACACATAAACACATAAAAGGTACTACGGAGTTGGGAAAATAATATAATATCGTTTTCAAAAACAAAGAATAATTATTATATGTCATTTAAGTGTGAGAAGTATATATCTGACATGACACAGTGTAAGGTGATAAATATTTGTGTTACATATTTACGAGTTAACTGTCTTTTTTTTTTTTTCGATTGGCAGGTTCACAATGGCACTACCGATTATTAGGCAAAGAAATTATGCTCAACGTGAAAAGATTAATGTGCAAAAAATCAATGAATATGACAGTAATATTAAAGATTTTATGGACCTAACCCATTGACTTACTGAATTCTCTCATTCCCGTAGGCTTAATACAGTGACCACCCGGTTCCAGTAGTCAATAAATTAGCATCTTTAGAATTTTTTGAAGGTACGAATGCTCCAAATCCTCCTAATACATTGGAGTCAAAATTACATGATTCGGGTCGCCTTTAAAACGCCTAGAAACATCCTTGGATCGGATAGCTGCATTGTAACATAGATCGATCATGTCGTAGTTACGGCTGTCGTTACCCTACTCTCGACGGGAATTATAATTAATCTTGATTGCTCTCGATTTGATGAAACGTGAACTTTACATACAAGTTAAATAGCGCCAGGAGAGGCAACGCATGTTTCTGTAAATGAGCATGCATTTAAAACATAGCTTCCTATGGAATGTGTAACCTGTCGCCTTCTAAAACATACCTTATTCATCTTCATTTGACAAACATACAGTGATAAAAGTTTCAGGAATAAAATTTGGTTATTATCATTTCATCAGTGCTTGTCTGTACTTTATCAAACATGTAGTCTATTTGTGGCCACTGCATATTGCAGCACAATAATAATACACTAATCGATGTTTTATTATGAAATTTAAAGAATCAGATAACTTCAACGTCACCTTGTTAAATACCGAAAAGCTAACACTCTAAAAAATAAAGGCCATATCGGCTTAAAGGGGGACATGCATGTACCCATTTTTTAATATTTAGAAAATAAGCAACAACAACAAAAAAAAAAAAAAAAAAAAACATGCAATGTGTCTTTTCTACATATTCTACATATTTGGTAATCTTGGGTAATATTTCTGTTTTTAGAGTGTCCAGGTTTAATATACACAAATTGACATTAAGAATGTTCAATTTGAGAGAGTATCTTCCTTTAAATCGTGAGCTTTAAAGTTCAAAATATACATGAATGTAAAAATTGATGTCTGGAGAGTTGATTCGTGTAACCTAATTTCATTATGGGTGCCGACACCAACCCTGCTCCTCGTAGTACGTCAAGACTGGAGGTGTCAGGGCACCTGCTTTAAAAACACAATGAGTACCCCCCCCCCCCCAAGAAGAATGCCCTCTACTGTGCAAACGGCAGAAATTTCAGACACAGATGGCACCTGCAATTGTGAGTAGTTATGTTGCCTTTGCTGCTGCTGTTGTTGTTGCTGTTGTTGTTGTTGTTGTGTTTTGCTGTTGTTGTTGTGTTATACAATCTTTTTGGATATGCCCACCCCCGCCTGACCAGTGAATCCTGAATCCGCCACTGTTAAATTCTATATGGTTTCTGATGAAACATCAGTCACATGAACATGATCATGACGTCATGTATCAACAGCTCTAATGATCTTGTATTGATTTCATCCATTCCGCTCAGAGTCGGCGATTTTTATAGAATTTATGCCCCTCTCCCCCGACCTGATAATTTTATACCCGCCCCTGTTAATCTATATATAATTCCTGAAGAAGGAGAATGGACTAAGACATCAGTCACGTGAACATAATTGTGACGTCATGTATCAACAGCTCTACTGATCTCGTATTGATTTTCTTCCGCTAGCTCTGAGTCGGCGCACACATGCCGCTTCTTATACGCGTCATATCCCAAGGTTACACACTAGGACCCTGCACACCATGCCCGACTTAAAGCTGCTACTTAAGCATATCTTTGGTAACAATTGAAGATAATTAGTGGCATTTAGAACCACCTGATTGTCGCTTGAAACTAAATTAAGTAGGTCATTATTGCCTTCGTGTTTTTGAAAGAAACGAGCCAACGACGGATGTGATAGACATACTGCACAAGAGTTGGAGATCAGCATAATCAATATTTCTTATCTGTAAATTGATCAGTAATTAGGGCGGTGTACTTTAAAAATGTACGCTCATTTTCAGTTTATTTAAGTATTCCTGAAAATCGGTAATAGAATGAAAGCCGTCGTACTTATCGAAACATTCACGGTGTTTGCCTTTACTTATTTCCTCATCTGAATTGAATTTTTAATCAAATATTGTGGTAGCTGCAATTTGTACCTATATACTTACAAGAAAATACTTACAAATGTGATTGTTTTCATTGTCAGCTCTAAAATTTATTATGTTTGCAACCATTTTTCTTCAAGCAATTACAAAGTTTCTAATCAATTTGGGTACATACTAGATATCAAAATGAGTGTTATCGGAGTTCGATTGACAGCTCTAAACCTATCATGATGTGAATTATTTGAAGAGTTACACTTTGACTACGCCCTGACCTCATTTCCGGTACACCTTTAAAAAATTCAATTTGTTGTCGTCGTTTTAGAAGTGGGAAAGCAATAAGAGTACTATTATTTTTTTTTTACCCTCGTTCAAGTTGTATCGCCTTTGATCGATTCTACATCTCTCATTTTTGAAGACATCTCGTTTCTATCCAATCGCTCTCAACCCCCCCCCCTCTTTCTCTTTCTCTCTCCTTCTTTCTCGTTCCAATTACTTATCAAAAGAGATTGTACTTGAACTTGATTCTTGAAATAACCTTGCCGACTTCCGACATTAAAATAAGTGAAAATGAAAAGCATTTATTATTTTGTTTGGAGTGTCACGTGGAGTGATTAGTTGTTATTTATAGTGATTACACACACACTCTCTATCTCTTTTCACCTTTCTCTCTGCCTCTTGCTGTCTCTCTCCTATGTCTTTATCTTTCTTTCTCTCTCGGTCTGTCTCAGTGTCTATCCATTTCTGTATTTATTTTTTAACTCTCTCTCACTCTCTCTCTCTCTCTCTCAGATACGTAATTCCTCACAGCCTTTTCTCTCTAAATGTTGGTCGCTCTCTCTCTCTCTCTCTCTCTCTTTCTCTCGCTCTCTCACACTCTTTTACCATTTTTCAACCTCGCGCTATCCTGACATACATACATACATACATATTGGTATTTATATAGCGCCTTTCCATAAAACCATGCTCAAGGCGCTTTACAATAAGAAAAAATGAAACAAAGTAATTATTTTGCTCTCCAAGTGCACACAACCAAATCCAGTCATAGAGAAAACAAATAAGTCTTAATATTTCGTTTGAAAGATTCAACTGAAGGGCAGGAACGAATGTTTAAGGGTAGACTATTCCAAACAGTAGGACCAGAAAAAGTTATATTTTGTTAAGAATCTACACTTGGAACCTAATTTCATGAAAAGAAAGATTTATATGCTGCATAAAATGAAATAGTATTTCTCTTCCAGACCAAGCGACGGTCGTCATAACGTTATTCCTCTTAAAACATTTGGCTGGTTCTATCTGTCTCACAATCGATGTTTCGTTGTGAAGAAGTGAACTGTCTGAATTTTAGTGCTGGAACTTTCCGAGGGCTTTCCTTGACAGTTACTGCAATTAACAAACTTGAGAATGACATATCAAGGTCATAGACTGTATAAATAGATCGATACAGGCTGCTTAACTTAAGTTAAGGGGCTTCGGCTTGAGATGCAACATCTCACATCAACTTTACGTCAGCGGATCCAAAATTGTCGTCAAATTTGTAAATTTGGAAGAATAGTTTACCCTTATCGGAGGACTTGTGCATGCTCTTGATGGCAAATGTCAACAACTAAGGATTTTTTTTTTCTGATTGCCCCCGTTTAAGTGCTTCTTCGCTTTGTTTGCTTTTCCGACGTTAACCTTAGATTCAGCTGGTTTGGTATGGCAACAATCGTTCAAAGGCTGTTAATACGACACATGCTCCGGCCAGAATCACCCCAGGGTCATTTTCGGGCAGTAACCGAATTCGAAACTTAAACCCTGGACTAAACACTACCTAACCTTACACTTAAACTAAAACCCTTTACAACTGCAATCCTAAACCTATAACTATCCTTACACGTTTGGCGAAATAAAGCCCGGGCCATTGTCGATCGCCGGATTCCGGAACATATGTCGGATAACCCGTTCAAAATGCTACACGTCTAGCTTTAATATGCCTGTGTCGTAAATAAAACAAAAGATAGGTTAGTGTCTTTAAAACAGAGATCCCGGGTATTCCATCACATCCCTAGACATGCCATAAAACGTTTCCTCCCTCGTTTTTCCTTGTCTTCCATCAGACAAGCAATAACGGAGAGCACTTAGAGATTCCTAATCTTAGCGCAAAAGCCGGGTACCCAAGGCAGGTACCCAATAGGCCTGTGCTTCACATCCAATATTTCCTCTACCAAATCTTTCACCCTCTTAAATGCTTGGTGTTAAGTGATACCACAGTATCACTATACTGATCGCTGAACCAGTCAATTCGTCTTCTTTCACTTCCTCATTTTACCTGAGAAACAATAGTCCACCACGCAGCCGCAAAATTCTGAATGCGAGGAATCTTAACCCCCCCCCCCCACACACACACACACACACACACATACACACTCACTCACTCCATTGCACTCGAGGGAGTATGTATCAGGCGGCTGTGAGACTCTCCATCTCTCCACCGGTTGACAGACATGAAAATTATTGGCGGTTATTATTTTTAAGAAAGGTGTTTTGATATAGGGAAAGCTTAGAGCTCATTACATTATTTATGGGTCTCTTCAGGTTCATATGAGTCACACCTCTCCCATCTAGCAAACAAACAAATCATTCTTACTGTGAAAAACAAATCTGAAAAACATGTGAACTTCACCTTGCAACTTTTGCAAGGTCAATGTTTTATCACTCCCATCGCACCAACTGCATCAGAAAACTCTAAAAAGTGTCCACATGCGGAAACACCAATATTTATAGAATCCCAAATTAACATATTCATAATACTCGTAACAATTACTATTTGAGACCTACAACCATGTAGCTCAACTTGTATGGTGATATTAGGCAAAGAAATAATATAATCAGGGAAATAGAAAAAATAAAGGGGATATAGTGGTCGAAACAATGGAAAGAGTTGTTCATTGAATGTTAAGTAAAGAAAGCATTTGTCGGTGAAGGTTTTCTTGACTATACATCCTGGAAATACAAGCCAATATTGCAGGTAATCTGCAAGAGATATGTATACCAATACCAAGTGAGAAAGCATTGGCAAGAAAGGGATAAATTTATTTTTTTTAAAGCTCAACCTACATATCATGACATTTATTTTCCTTCCAAAACCAGACCATCAAAATAAATTTTCTGAAGCAATAAACACTACGATCACCCCTCTTCACTTATATAGCACGAAGGGATGCGTGCCACCGCCACCCCTTATTATTAGGCGGTCAGCTATATAGAGAAAGAAACTTAATAGAATTTGAGAAGTTAATCTAATACAGTGAATACACGGTTAGAACACCTTTAAAGGTAAAATCGGATTTAGTTTGATTTATTAAGCGTGTTTGGAACATTAAAAAACAAAATTTGATAAAGCCGACAGTAACCATCGTTTACGGGAGTGAATTCCCGTCCGCATATCAAGATATGGTAGGTTGTGTACAATCAGTAAGAAATCCTCAGTTTGAAGTTCAAGATGATTTTATTTTATGAACTTTAAGAAGAGAAAGCAAGAACATGATTTCACATAAAAATAACAGCGTTCGTAGTAATTTGCAATTTACACGATTTTCTGAATGACTGACTGAAAAAATAACAAGGTAATTTATATGACGTTAAATCACCGCCCGTTAAATAACACTATGATGAAATACAATGAAGTAAACTGCATGGCTCAGTAGAATAAAATAATAATCGTTTATGCCTTTATTAATCATAAATCATGGTTTGTATAGTTGAGCTGTAGATTTCATAATATATAATTTGATTATATTTACACTTACCACAGATACACGACGACTATGAATTGCCTTAGATAAGGTTTGTAGGCATAGCTTCCCCTGCCTTACAGTCTATAGTATTCGTTTTAATGACATGCTGTTTGTTTTTCTATTCTTAGCTGTGCTTCATGCGTTATCCTACTCGCTATCCAAAGTTGAATGACATGTCTCATAGAGAGAGGGTTTCTTTTCTTTTTTAAAAATTCTGATTATGTTTGTGTTACACAGGGAAAAGAAACGTAAATAAAAATTAATGTCTTGAATCTGACTTGAGGACTCTCAAACTAGCTAATTTCATGAAATATTATAAAGATTTTTTAGAAAAATTGAATGAGCATTATATTAAAAAAATAAAGTGTCTACTGATTTAGGCACAATTTCTTTCAGAAATTTCGTGTAAATCTAATGGCGAATGTAAGGATTTATTTATTTCATTTATTTATTTGGTATTATTTAAACAGGATATAGCCCCGTCAGTAATTGCAACACTGTTGTCCTTGGGACCCTGTATAACAAATAATACAAAATACATTTGCTACATGGTGATATTCTTTTCATATTAAACTCAACTTTGAGTAATTACATAATTTACTACTAACATTCTTATAACATTAGCATGATTTGATAAGTAAACTGCTCTGATCGATATGGACATTTGAAATGTATATAGTACCAATATTTAGTCTTTCTCAACATGTCTTATAATGGTTTGCCAATCATACAGAGTACTATGGTTCAAGGAGCGACATGCGTTCAACTTTCATCAGATATAGACACCAAATTTTGAAGAAAAAAAAAATCAATAATTAAATTTTTCTTTCCAAGTCTTGGTTCTAGATAGGCTTTAAGAAGTTCAAATAATGAGAAGACACCAAGCTGTAAGAAAAAATTAAACAAAAATAGGAGACTAAAAATTGGGCAATAATGTAGAATTTCCATAAAATGACAGTTGGTCAGTTTTTTTTTGTTTTTTGTTTTTTTTTGGGGGGGGGGGTTGGTTTTTTTAAAGTAGAATTTTAAAGGGAGAAACTGTCCTTTGTTGATCTGTAGCTGTTTTAGGATCTTTATAGATAATAAGCGATCCAATTACTGTAACCACACACTCCTTCCTTCGAAAATATTTCCCGAAAAAGTAAATAATTTCTATAAAAAATATATGTATAATCACGCCCCGCAACACCCCCTCATTCTTATTTTTTTTAAATGATCTGTTTCAGCGGGAAAATTAGGAAGAGGCTCGAGTAGACATGCCAAAGAAATTTTCTTTGATTTCGGTAATGCAAGCCAGTCAACTTCTCTCTTCGTGCTATTTTTGTGCAGCAGCTGTTCAGAAATATCAGAGCAACCAAATATTATATGTAAAATACTCACCTCAAATCACTATGTCGTAATTGAGCCCATCACAGAGGAAAAAGCTTCGTATCGTTCATATTATATGGTCCTTGAAGCGTTATTGTTGAAGGCACTTTATACGACCGTTTATGACCTATGTATGTAAAAAACTCGTTTCGGTTTAGGAAATTTGTCTCTAATTTCTAAAGAGACAGAAATACATAAAAAGAGATTCAAAGGCTTTTAAGCGTTGTAACTCGAGTTATATTTTTAGCATTTAGCGTTTTGTAGACGATGACTAAAAATGGAAAAACAGACATATTCAGAAATCATAGAAACTGAACCATCATAACATCCTCCCTCCTCCTCCTCCTCCTTCTCCCCTCCCTCTCCTCCTTCACCTCCTTCTATTTCTCCTCACTGAAGATTCTTCTAGCATTTTCCATCGGTCTCTTTGAGATGGTCAGTCCGTTTGCCCTGGAGAGTTTCACATCTACTAAAGAAGGGCAACCTGTAAAGGTCGTCATAATATCTATTGCATTCATTTGCCAAGGTTAGGTAGGAATGAAAAGTTTTGTGAAAAAAACATTGATTTAGACAGCATTTCCATATATCTCGACAACGTACTACTATCTAGAGTTGAAGACACAACATTTCTAGGTGTGCACATTGACAGTTCTATGTCTTGGAAAAAACACATTTTTGAAACAGAAAACAAAGTCTCTAAAAACATTGGCATCATTTCTAGACTGCGGCACATTTTACCAAACAACATCCTCCGTATACTTTACAATTCTCTTATTCTAACATATCTGTCATACTGCAACCTAGCCTGGGGGAACTCTACAACCTCCAAATTGCAAAAACTAATCACTCTACAAAAGAAAATAATTCGTGTAACTACAGGTTCTGCTCCCCGGTGTCACGTCGACCATTTGTTCAAACAATTTAACATACTAAATTTACCGATATATAAATAAGCATCAACAAAGCATTTTTATGTACAGATGTACAAACAATTTATTCCCTGACGAATTCTGTAACCTCTTTCAGTTAAATTCTACTATTCATAAATACGAAACCAGACAAGCAAATCACATCCATCTACCCAAGCACAGAACCCTATTATTCCAACATAATATCCGGTACTCAGGACCCAAGCTGTGGAACGTTATCCCTGACACAATAAAATAATCCGCATCCCTCGCTAGCTTCTCAAGAAGGATGAAAAAATATTTCACTCCATCTTACAAATAATATAGTTTAAGACACTTCCCTACCCTCCATCGTATCTATTCTCTCCTTTCTTCTCTCTGCCTCTTCGTGAATATTTCTCTTTTTATGTCCCACCTCCATTCTCCCCCCCCCCCTATTTTTCCTCTTTCCCCCTCTTTTTCTCCCCCCCCCCCTCTTTTTTCCCTCCAGTCAAGCTCAGCGGTCTCTTTTTTTGTTTGTAGTTATTTTCTTTTTATATATTTATTATGTAATAATGTATTATGTACTAAGGGCACCCTCGCCCCAAGCTTTTGCTTTTAGAGGTGTCTCCTCCAACTATGTATGTACCACATTAATGTATTTTTTGTCATATTTTTTGTTAAAAATACATGTACATTATTTTTGCTCATTTATTACTTTGTATATTGAAAAGTTGGAAATAAATGTCTTTAAATTGAAAATTAATTGAATGTGACATACGTATGTGTCACTGTCATGAAACCATTTGTTGGTTTATATTTTTCATGGATGATAAGTCTTTATTTCAGCATGGATTGAAAAGTTTAAACCCATACATTCATGGTATTCAGGATGGCAAACCTTCAAGATTGACCGGGTGGGCAAAGATGTTGTGGATCAAAAGGAGAAAGAGTAGGGGGAAAGGTTAGAAGCAAAGTACTTTTGGAAGAAGAGTGATAGATTACTAGGTAATACATGGAATAGAAGATGGTAAAAGAACATTCCAAGAATAGACCAGTTTCCCATTGGTGTTCCAATGTGTGTTCCAATGGTGTTATAAAGAAAGAGGAAATATCAGATCCTTTTCACCATATGGTCAGACATACAACACAGAATCGTTTACGAGAATGGCAGTAATGAAGAACCAGTGATAGATTTATTGATCAGTTATGAAAAAAGTTATAAAACGCAAATATGAGTGAAAACAGAAGATGGCGAAAGGGTGAGAAAAGGAGAGGATTAAAGAAATGAGAAATGAAGAGAGGAAAAAGGTGGGGAGACACACAGAGAGACAGGAGGAGAAGAAAGGGACAGTCTGATAGAGGGGAGAAAAAAGTGGGACAGAGAGGAATGACCGATAAAGTGCATGAGTGCCACAGATATCACTCTGTTTCATGGAAAGGAATACAAAAGATGCGTTAATGGAAAGCGTAGTATGTGAGGCTTAAAGGGATAACGGAATGTGAGAATGGGATGAAACCTTAGGCTATGACTTCTATCATCACAATTCCGCAACATTTACATGGAAAGGTTTTTGGAAAGAAGAGCGTGTTATCTGGGGGCATTATATTGATGTTCTATCTGATAGCTCCATTCAGTCGACGAGCAATAGGCACAAAGACATTTATCTGCATGAACGGCATGGAAGTAGATCTCGTACAGCGGATCATGGGCACGATTCACGCCTGCTTGGGTGCCGAGAAAATCAATTTAAGTCAGGGTCGGAGGCTCTCTGGGAAAAGTCCGACCAAACTGAATATATTGGTCTTTTCTTTATCTGGTTGTCTGTCTCTCCGTATCCTGTATTGGTGTCTCTGGGTTTGTATGTACTGAATATCCCTATCTGTCTGTCTATCTTTCTATCTCTCTGACTCTTAGTCGGTTTGTTTGTTAGTGCGTTTTTGTCGGTTAAACTTTGTATCACTACACGCCTGCATACCCTCATCCTTCTATCTCCTTCTGACTCTCTGACTCTGTCTCACTCTCTCTCTCTCTCAGTCTCTCTCTGTCTATCTATCTATCTCTCTCTGTCTTTCTCTCTCTCTCTCTCTCTCTCTGCTCTGTCTCTCTCTGTCTCTCTCTTTCTCTCTCTCACTCTCTCTCTCTCTCTATATATATGTATATATATATATGTATAAAAGTCAACAATAAATAAATACAAATATATACATACATACCATACATATATATATATATCACCCCTCTACTTCTTGTCTTTTTTGTCTCCTCTGTATGTGCGTCTCTCTCTCTCTCTCTCTCTCTCTCTCTCTCTCTCTCTCTCTACATTTCATCTCCCCTTATTCATTTGCTGCCTAAACAAAAAATAAATTCAGAATTTGACAATCTCTGTGGCAATCAGAAATGAACTACTATGTGAAAATTAATGTACGATTTAAAACAGCATGACAACAGACAGCCCACTGAAAGAAAAATATCACTAGCTCTGATCAAGTGACATTTTAACCAATAAGCATCCATTATAAGAAGTAACACGATGAAATTTGTATGTGGGGGTGGAGTAATTGGGGTATAATTTGGATATTATCTTTTGGTGAGAATGTTCTTTGGGCTCATATCAATGAGCACGTTGACCTGAAAGATTCTTGTTTCCCGCAAATGTTTGTGCTTCATTAACTCTCCCCGTACATTATTTGCAGTTCTACTGTCAAGTATTGGGACTCGATTACAGGCCAGTGAATTTTAAAAGTTTCATTCTTTTTATAAATGTCCTTATATTAATCAATAAATGGAATACAATAAACCCAGGTTACCTCTTCTTATCGAAGGCGGTACAGGGCAATATAAAATGGATACAGTTAACAAATAGAACACAAATAATTTTAAATCAAGAAACGGGAAGAGATTTAAAACATACTGCATTGTGTTGACTTCTCGTAACTCGGTTTTGTTTAGTATAATATCAAATAAACAGAAACTAAAGCGATAGATCGTCATTACTGATACGAAACATAATCTGAACCTTTTAAGAATGATTTCTTTATACATGTAAATATTTAAGCAATAACTGAACATAATTTTCATAGCATTCAATTGGATTCACATAGCAAAATATATCAATTGTACCGTTATATTTAAGACTGTCATGTTTCAGGAATGTAATTCAAAGCAAATGAGAGAGTAATACATACATAATGGATACATACAGATGGCCTATGGTATGGTATGTCTTGCATTGATTTTTATTTCAGTGCGATATGGCTATAAGCATAGTGCTATAAGTTTAAGTGAACATAGCATAGGTAAGAGGGATATGAAGAGAATTACATACAAGGAATGGGGGGGGGGGGCAAAAGAGGCATATAGGAAAAGAAGGTGAGGCAGAGAAAGGG
The DNA here is from genome assembly GCA_025618425.1 of Heliocidaris tuberculata. Taxonomy (NCBI): domain Eukaryota; kingdom Metazoa; phylum Echinodermata; class Echinoidea; order Camarodonta; family Echinometridae; genus Heliocidaris; species Heliocidaris tuberculata. Next base: position 25,558,644 of record CM046839.1, read on the forward strand.
CCTAGGAAAAAGAGGGAGCAAGAGAGAAATAGAGAGAGGGGTAGAGAAAGAGGGTGGCTAGTGGAGAGAGGGGGAAAGAGAGATAAGAAGGTAGAGAGAAAGGGCAAGAGAGGGAGAGAGAGAGAGGGGGGGGGGGGAGAGAAAGGGGAAAGGAAATCCAGTCAGTATTTAATACTGATACCGTAATACTCATATAGTTCTTTTTTTTTCATGTTATAAACGTAATGTGAAAATATCAACACATACATTTATTGTTGAGATGTATGCTAATATATAATAAGAGAAGATGTCTGGCTCAGGTAAAAATATAGTCATTCCACTGTGGCTCACCCCTTGCGTTATAAATAACTAGGATCCGATCAATGCCAATTTACTCATTGTCAGTATGACATCTTAGCATTGGAAACAACAGTAGGACAATATAATTAGCATAAGAAAGACCGTCGGGGGTATTCGGACTGCCATGGAGAACAATGGCAGCGATCATGTAATGTGAATGAACTATATCTGTCATAATTCATACGTATTCAAAGAAGGAATGTATTCAAATAACTATCTTGTGAATGAATGATAAGTATGATAATAAATGTGAAAGGAATACATGATTACTTAAGAAAGAACCTATGGTATATAGATAGGGTTATGATGATGAAAAGGAAGGAAAATGATTAATATGTTGAAAATTTAAAAAAATAGAATTTTGAATTACGGAAAAAATCAAATTCCAGCTTCAATCGCAAATAAAAATCAATGCGCCTGAATTGTATTGTATTGACTTGTATTTACATGCAATTTTTATGGTGGCGTAAACCAAATTTGCAAGAACTATGGACCAGAAAAAATATCAGTCTTATTTTATATTAAGTATAATATCAAACTGATCTACAATGAATTCACTTTTCTGCTTTGCTCGAATTCCATCCTCCCCAAATATTGTAGAACATGGTCACTTCATTCATTTCAAATTCGTATTATCCGGGTCACTTTGACCATGAAGCCATACCGACAGGGTGGATGAATAAGTGGCAGGTACCTCCTTGGGCGTCTCAAAAATCGTTAGCCATGTTCGCATTATGTATAACCTCTTGGGGAAACAAAATTTTCCAGAAAACCACCGAATAATTTTACTCAAAAAAGTGTCTTGATAGTGAAATTTTGCGCAAATTTTGCGCAAATATTCATACAATCAATGGAGGTGGAACTTAGCAATTCAGTCCGTAATTTTTTATTGCTGGAAAATTTCCAGCAATAAAATGTATTCCAGTTGTAATTCTAAGCAAACTTTTGAGTTTGTGGCCGGTTTTTTTTTTTTTTTTTTTCAGCAGTCAAACGTGGTAGGTTTTTACCGCTATCAGACTGCGGGAATAAAGTGCTCGGTGGATGTCAATAGGGTTTAATTTTCTCCAGATTCGCGAGTGATGAATTGACTCCCTACGGTCTAGAAGGTTTAGAAGGCTATTTTCTAGAAAACACTCGATCCCAAATGAGAACACAGCTATTGATTTGTACGGTTTTGCATGACTGTGGGTGCTCGGAGAAAAAGTGGTTCCCAAGAAGGTTCATTCTCTCTCTCTCTCTCTCTCTCTCTCTCTCCGTCCATTTATGTGTCTCTCTTCCTGTATTATTTTCTTTTCTAATGCAGTATTGTTCGTCTACCCCCTTCGTTTTTTTTTCTCCCACCTCTGTCTCTGTCTGTCTCCTCTCTTTCTCTCTCTCTCTCTCTCTCTCTCTGTCTCTCTCTCTCACTCTCTCTTTCTCTACACCCCCCCCCTCTCTCTCTCTCTCTCTCTCTCTCTCTCTCTATATATATATATATAATGTGAGAAATCAATAGAATTGAATGAGAGAAATAATTTGCGTAGCTAAATTCATTGTTCCTTCTTACTGACTCCCTATATATATATATATATATATATATATATATATATATATATATATATATATATATATATAATATGTAATATATATATATGTAAATTCCTATATATATATATATATATATATATATATATATATATACATGTATATATATCGCGCTCTCTTCATCATGTTCATCTCTCACTATCCACTACCTTCGCAACCCCCCCCCCCCCCCCCCCCCTGTCATTCACTTTTCTCTTTCTCCCAAAATTACTACCTTACAGATCGATATTTAGGGGGAACGGATGAGATTAAGAGGTGCGACCCCGGGGAATGAAGACACTTTGGTTGACACCATTGATTAAAATCTGATGAACTTGGCTTCTCCTATACCTTTCATGTAATGCCATTTGATTCTACGATATTTGGAAACGTCCTCCTTGGGGTCAATTTTTAACACTAACCAAATTCCTAACTTGCACGTTGTGCCCAAGCCTGACCCTTTTTGCTGATGTTCTTGACTAAGAAATTCTTATCACATGCAGTTTAACAGGAGAGGTCAATTACGGATATTTACACTTAAACTGGTCATGGATCATAATATAAAAGTGGTGAATTAACTGTAGAAACTTGTAATTTCCTTTCAACTGTTCTCCTCTGTACCAAGTTAAGTGAAAAAGTTTATCAAAGCTGTTCCCGGACTCTCTAAAAAAAAAAAAAAAAAAAAAAAATCGAGTGATCACTCCCCGGGGGAATGAAAAGAGAGTGAAAAGAGAGTGAAACTCCACTCTTTTCTTTTTAGAGACCACTCGAAAGTCACTCGATAATCACTCCTAAACAAGTGATCACTGACGTGACTCCCGGGGGAGTGAAAACATAGTGAAAATTCGCTCTTTTTTAGAGAGAGAGCGAGAGTCATACAATTTCAATCCAGGGAAACAGTTCTGGTGAGGTTTCGAAATAAAAAACAATAATTCTGAAACTTGATTAGGTTGTCCACAAAGTAACACAATTTATCTGAAACAGAACCAGATTGAACTTCTCTTTCTCTCTCTCTCTCTCTCTCTTTCTCTCTCTCTGTCACATCTATACGGTGCTTTGACATTTCAATCATCGTAAAACAAAGTTTGCAACTAAGTTGTGTATGGAGAAAAGTAAAAAATAAAATTTGACCACCAAAGTATTCGAATTACTCAATTCAAAAATATGTTTCGCTATCTAATTAGTGGCAAGGATACCCCTTAGAAGTACCACGGAAAGTGTTCAGTATCATCACAGTATCGTCACACTATTCTGAATGTAACATTGATGTAACAAATATTCAATATTGCCTGAGGAGGCTCTGCGAGGCATACATTAAGTTTCGCCGCTACACTATAGATGACATAGGCATGATGACATCTAAATTCGAACAAAAAATACTTCTCATGGTTACTTTAAACAAAAGTTTAAGAAGCCAGATTCACATTTACATGATAATATTATGTCTGTATGCATTCATACTTTATTAATTCCCTGTAAAACAGCTTATCCCATTAATGTAGTGAAGAAAAGTATTTTGTATGTAAACCTCTGCTATTACTGATGCAAATGGTCCACATCATATTTTTTTCTTTGCTGTTGTTGTTTTCTTATTCTTTTGCTAATTTACAGTCTTTCGTGTTAATGAAATTGAAATAAAAGATTAAGATGGATACGGGGTTAAAGCGTTTTATAAAACGTAAGTTGATCTCGTTGTACCCCCCCCCCTCCTCCCCCCCCCCCCAAAAAAAAAAAATCGTGCTGCCACCTTGGGAATATGACATTTGTTCTAGCGACAATAATTATTGCTCAAGGAACTTATTTTTCATTTGTTTAAATGAATTGAATTGTTCCAGTTTCATAAATGTAATATTGAGTCAGTATTATATTATCTTAATGCAATTAAGAAATGTACAGGCACAATTCAGCCACTGGCTTGAAAGCATTGTTCAAAGAAAACCATTATTGAATTGAATTGAATTGAATTTCGTAAAAGATGTAGGGTTATGGTTAGGGATACAAGTGGGTTTTAGATTATCGTTTGGGTTAGGGTTAGGTACAGTTTTCTGTCAAGGCTTCAAGTCAGGATTTCAACTAGTGTTGGAAAATGACGGCGAAGTATTGTCGCCGGAGCATGTGTGATAGAACAGCCACAATACATCGCCTGTGACGCCCGATCTTCATTATCTTTAAGAAACCTTGTGATGAGATTCGAACTGACTGCGCCTGCTGTTCAACCTGTGAAGATGATGATGAAATCTTGAGAACACACGTTAGCAAATGATAACAACAATTATACGCCTCAGGGGCCCGCATAAAATTACTACGCCACGATAGTTGACTTGACATTTTATGAACCTAGAAAAGTTCCTACAATGAAGTTTTTTATGGATTTGTGATCCCACGTGATCTCCAAACAATTTCAGCTTTGTTATAATGATAATAATAAAATTAATAACATTATATCTTGTTTACCATTTAATCATATTATTACCCCGCCTTTACCCGAAAAAGATACTTTGAGCATTTTGCATAATTTGCGTACATTTGCGCAAGACAATTTGAGACGCAGGGTGTGCTCGATACACTCAACCGTAACAGTGTTGTTCACATAGACGTATTATACCTGAGTCACACCAACGAGACGGATAGCAGACCGACTAGAGATCGAACAAATAATTATTACATTAGCTCTCATGCATGTCAGGAATCAATCGGTTTGGAGTCAGTGTTGAGTCGCTTTGGAGGTGTGACTGAGATATTAATCGTGTACAATGAAACCTTTGATACAATAAAATTCCCTGACCTAACCTCCGTCCGTTGTATCGCAGGTTGCATTGCATTTAAGATGAACACCATAATGGATTTTAATATGCAAATCATACGAATTGCCCAAAGTTAATTTTCGGCAACAAGGCTGAACTTGTTGGGAGACCACATGGAATCACAAATTCACTGGAAAGAACTTCTCTAGGTTCACTATTGGTTACATAGGACTACGAGCAGAGAAGATAGGTATACGCCACAAGGAGTATTGAAGGCTACACAAATTCATTCCCCCCAAAATTTTCCGATAGTATATGGTGGGTGTTAAGGTTTAGTCGGGATATCTGTATAGATATCATCCGGTCATTATTCTTTACGGGTTTTTTAATCGTAATTAGTTTATAATCTTGAATAAAATACAAGCATGATGCTGAATATATCTGTTAAGTAAAAAGAAAATAAAAACCTCGTGTTTAAATTCTATTAACGGGGTAAATTCGATGCTCTCTATCTTCCCCGGAAAAAAATGAGACGCCATTATCATTGGGTGTCTATGTTCTTATCAATAGTATAGAGACATCGTAGGGACGCTAGAGACCAATGGACCGACTGCCCTAGAAAACGACGACACACATAATCGACAATATGTCGGTCTCGCAATCCTTATGACAAATTTTCCAAAGGTTCACAGTTGGACATTGTCTCTTCGGCTGTTGTGCAACTGGAATGTCCCCAAATGGTGATGAGTACGCACCCTGGCGGTCACAAAATGTGACACCATTATATAGAAACTTGCCTATCGTTAATGATTTTATTATATATGGAAAACAATATAATCAATGGTGGATATTTTTCTTCGAATGCATTCAAATCTCATCACAATTCTTATACATCCCTTACACATTTATCCTCCTCCGCCTCCTCCTTCTCTTCTTCTTTCCATCCTCCCTCCCTTACTGCCAATTTGCTTTCACCTTCCATCTCTGCATATCCCAGCAGTCGACATGTCTGGTATTTCTTGTTTGACACCTTACTGGGAAGCTTGACCACTGTGGTGTCACCATGGGTAAAACCAAATTGACCATGGCCTCAGCCTTGATTTAATATACATGTATAATATAAACAGCTGCTCATTCAGCGAATACTTGTAGTTAATCATTAGCAGTCACTATACAGCACGAGTATTTCAAATTCACAATTTAACAATGAAAATCTAGGGATGTGTGTCTGGATTATATCTGAAACGGGGGGCAGCTCCAAGACATCATGGGGAGATCGGTCATTTGCACACCCTAGGCCTTAACCTAAGGAATCAATCGCCACAAGATATTCGTAATATTATTGCTTTTAAAATGCCCTCAAAACTCATTTGTTCAAAATTGTTTTCCAGTAGATTTACTTTTCACATTGTTGTTGTTCCATAATTCGTGTACTTGTAAGTTTTTCTCTACATTGCGCCTCCAGCACATGAGTTATGTGGAGTTGGAGCATTACAAATACTCTTTATTATTATTATTATTATTATTATTATTATTATTTATGTATTATTATGTCTCATGCGTCACAGAAAGACCTGCAAAAGAGGACATCAAAAATATAATTTTACTTGATATTGTGGATGTGTCCTTGCCCTTGCGGGACTATCAACAAGTAAACCATTTACATATGGGATATTATCGTGGATTTGCCCGAAAGGCATTATTGCCAAGGTGAATTAGAATTTAATATTTGTATAGCAGTGCTCGTTCCATCTTTACAGATAAAGCTGAGTTCTGGCCATGCGATTAAATTGTGAAAGAAACTGTCTGAAAGCAATTGAGAAAGGCTGATCAAGTCTAAATAAGGATTGGTATATACTGTAAAGTTTTGGAATCACCAAAATGATAAGAAATCAACCCAAATTCGCTTAAAAGCACATGCACCGCACACAGACGTGGCATCAATGTTCGGCCTGAACACTTCTGCTATTTTTCGTCATATTTCAAATATAAGGGAATTTAAAGAGAAATCCTTTTCAGGGACCATTTCTAGAATGATGTTCTTCCAAACTGACATAAAAGGAATGAGAAAGCTCACAAATTATGTTTCACCTTTCCCAGAACTCAACCTTCCCTTTAAAGAAATTGAAAAAAAGAGTTGAATTCGAATATAGGAGATTAAATCAGGCGCCACCTGCTTTACTGGTGAAAATTTCTCTGCCTCTTCAGCGACCGATGCCATTTTAGACTAATAAATTATTGAAATCTTGTCCTGAGACAGAAAAACCCATGCAAAAAATGAATAGTGTACGCGTGAACATAAACAACGGAAAGAAGATTCACGACTTGCATTTAATTCGATATGTGTAAAGGGCACCTCCTATTGTGTAATCTATAACTCGAAGCCAGGTGAGTGCCTTGGAGTGCGTCTCGTTCCCGCTCTCTGACCGCGCCATTTATTTTGTGGGTCAAACAGACGATCGATCAAAGGAAACTGAGGATCGGGAATGGTCATCGAGCAGAAATATGTGCGGAGTTCTATAATCGACTATGAAAATGTGTTTTTATTGGTGCGTAGATTGCCATCGTGATCAATATCCTGGAAGCTAGATCAAATATTGTGAATAGAATACCTTCATAGAGTCAACTTGTATAGGCATTCATTCAGCATATTGATCAATAATTAAAACTGTCCATTGTATACAAGATCAACAATTACATTGTACAATGATATAGGCGTCAAAGTAGATGAGGGTCAAATTATACGTGCTAGGGAAATATCTTCAAAACACCAGGTTTCTCTCTTTTTTACGAGCTTCAGGGAAAAGGAAACAAACGTTATGTACTGTTTTTGATCAAAAGTTAAAGTGGTTAGATTATACTTAAAATGTATTTCAAACTGTTTCAAAGAGGATACTTAGAAGTCTGATTTTCGTTTGGTCTCTTAAAAGACATTTCGTTAATCCTTGTTTCGTTTACGCGTTTCAAGGGAAAATGCCAAAATCGCCTATTTTTTTTATTTTTATAAATATTATAACAATGATTATATCAATAGTAGGAATCATAGCAGTGAATGCAAAACTGTTAAGCGAAGCGCCATGTACTTCCGTTATCTCCATCTGGAATTGCCATTCTTACGACAATTTTGGTCAAATTTTATTACAGTATACATCATGTACCTATATAGGATTCAAGGTAATGACAAATAATCAGAAAAAATGTTCCCTTTTAAAATTCAGATGCTATTAAGTTGTTTCAAGACATGTCTTTAGAATATACGTTAGATGTGAAGAGATTTAGGAAAATAAAGGGGAAAAAGCGTTATTTGTATAATAGCTGGTTGATTCCCCCCCCCCCTTTTTTCTAATTTCTTTGTTTTTAATGCACTTAAGAATAAGCCCGACAATTAACTATTGTTTGGTATTGTATTGTGTGCGGGGATAGTATGGGGCGGGGCTTATAAATGTATACACTCGGCGTTTCGAGAAAAAAAAATGAACACAATTATTATAGCATCGGCTACAACTATGATCATAGGGACTAAGGGATCGCAAACAAATGCCTAAGGCGTAAGAGCTGATAATCACTTTAATGTTATAGTAAAGCAGGGACCTCGGATATACAGACGTGTTTATTTGAATTGAGAAACTATCCATAATTCATTACCTTCCCAATGTAAACGGCTGAAACGAGTTAAATGTTATTGGGTTACGCTACGAAGCCTCTAGTATTTCGGGACCATAGTCGATAGGAAAGCTGCAGGCTGCATGAGAAAGTTAGCGCAATGATTCTTTAGTTGGAAGAATACTGAAATACTCATGCCGCCAGCGAGCAGGAAACTTCGTCATTTCGTGAACTCCTTTTCTGGATGTGCTTTTAAGCCAAATTGCAAGGTTCATTATCATCTTGCTCACCTAAGTGCGAGCGAAAATTGGGGCAAGGAATAATACAACAAAACACCCAGACAGACAGCGTTGTTATGGGCAGCTGGATAAAGAGACAGAAAAGATGAGGGAGGGGAAACGGAGGGTAAAAGAGAAAGAGCGGAGGTGAGTGTGAGGAATATGGTTTGAAAAGAGAAGGGAAGAAGAGAAGGGAAGACAAGAATAAAGTTGAAGAAATATAGAGGGGAAAGGGAGGAGAAAGAGAGAGAGAAAAGCAAAGAGAAAGTTGAAGAAATATAGAAGTGAGAGAGAGAAAGACAAGGGGAATATAGAGGGGAAAGGGGAGGGAAGAGTCGGGGATATAGAGGGTAGAGGGGAGGAGAGTTGGGGAATTTAGAGGGTAGAGGGGAGGGACTCGGGAAGCAAAAGAATGGGACAAGGCGAGAAAGAGGGAATATAACGTATAAAGGAGAGAGAAATAAAGTCAGATGGAGAAAATAATGAAAGATAAGTGAGCACATGTATCCATGCACCCTTTTTTAGAGTTAACGATATTTTTTCCTTTTTTCGGGGGGGGGGGAGGTCAAAGTGATGATAAATTTTTAGTGATAACGCCTGTCCTGTCCTGCTTGATAATAGTCGCTTGATTTCATGCAATGTTGATTCTGATAATTAAGAAGAAGAAGGCATAATGGCTTTTCATCATGAAGTGTAAACCGTAATTCAAAATAATTATATGAAAGATTTACACGCTGTTTCGTAATGATATAAAGGATATTATAAGAGGAGTATTAAAGAGAAAGTTGGGATCCGGTAAAGGTTTAAAAAATATGATGAGATTTCTCGATCATTTATTCATATTCTACATGTAGAAAACAAAATAAATATCCAATGATCAGAATTGCTCTTGATAATTATGATCCATAATTATATCATATAAATGTGACGAGAAATTGTTTAACACTTTAGACCAAAGTCTTAAGCCACATCTTCAAATCTAATAATTGCCTACTTATCTCTCTAATAATTACCCGTTTCTCCTTCTGATAAGTGCAATTTTACTTCGGATGGGTGCCGATTTTTTTTTCTTATAAGTGCCCCTTTCCCCTTCTTATAAGTGCCCCATTTCAAATATAATAATTGCCCCCTTTTTATCTCTCTAATATGTGCCCTTTTCTCCTTAAATAAGTGCATTTATCATTCTGGTAGGTGCCCCTTTTCCCTTCTAATAAGTGCCTATTTTCTCCTTCCGATAAGTGCCGATTTTCAAATCTGATAAGGCCCCCTCTTTACTTCTGATAAGTGCCCTTTTTCCTATGTAATTTGTGCATTTTTCCTCTTCTCATAAATACCCCCTTTTCATCTCTTATAAGTGCCACTTTCCACCCCTGTTAAGCGTCCTTTTCTCTTCTGATAAATGCCCCTTTTACCTATATTTTCCACTGGAGGCAAAAGGGGCACAATGCACCTTGCTCGAATGTGCCCATAATCATACACCAAGTATAAGGGCAATATTTCCTTTAAATTTCCCCCAAACACGCTTTCTACGTTCACTCACTCTTGTAGCATAATTATAATGAAATCAAGCAGTTCGCATAACGTATGTCGATCAATCCTAAAGAAAAACGACAGGGAAAAAAAGTCTGAAAATATTTGCTCGCCCTCTTCGCTCGCTCGCACATAAATCATTAGACCATTACACACAACTGCCCACTGGGGGAGCTGAAGCAATGTCCATAACCAAAAGTAATAGCAACGGGGGGGGGGGGGTGGGGATAATACATCCCCCAACTTTTCAGGTGGGCGGATGGTGTGTACAAACATCCCCCAGGTTTCACCACCCCCCCCCAAAAAAAAAAATGGTAGAAAATATACATTTATATTATATGTTGTAGATAAATATATTTTGATATATTATGTTTATTAATATTATTCAAATTTATATATTCTTTATTTCAATATAGATATTATTTATTTATGTACAATATTGTAGATTTATATGAATTTATTAATATTTATAGACAATTATGTCGTTGCTTCTGATTTTTCCCGATATATTTTTACACTACTAGAAAGTGAAAACCATCTACTTCAAATTATACAATATGGGTGTTGATTTGGGAGGGATATGGAGGTATAATTTTTTTTTAATTGAAGTGGGGGTGGCCTGTGTTACCATCCCCCAATATATTTTGAGGTGATTTTTTTCAAAGCCATAATGCAGATTAAAAATACATGTATTTATTCTCGATTTAGAGGGTTCAGTCGGTAACATTCCTTTATGATAATGCAATTTTGCCACACTCATGTTATTAGTAATACTAACGATTTTCAAAATTGAAATGAATATATAGTCACAGGAATCGAATGTGGTGGGGAAAGATGGAATACATCATCCCCAATATTTATCGAGGATGATGACCTGTGTCATCATCACGCAACTATACATAGAAGAATGATGAAATGACAATCATAACATGTAGACCCGGTCAGAAGCACCGCTCCGGGGGTTGCATGTGGGCACATGGCCCCTACTTTTCCCTTTAACTTCAGATAAGTACCCCCATTTTTCTTTCGAATAAGTTCCCGTTCCATATTCTTATAAGTGCCCATTTCGATAATTACACCTCATTTCTCACCTTACCTTTGATAAATGCTCTTATTTCAACAAGAGCATTTATCCCTGTTAATGTAACAAGTCTTTTTTCCCCTTTCGTAATATATAGGCACTGATTTAATTTTTCTACTTTATATAAGAACATTTTTCCGTTCTTATAAATGCCCCTTTTCAGGTGTGATTATATAGTGCCCTTTTTCACCTCTGATAACTGCCTTTTCTACCTTTTTTACAAATTCATTTATTTTTCTAATAAGTGTCCTTTTCCTCATGATAAGTACCACGTTTCTCTTTTCCATAACATGTGCTCCTAATCCCAAGTGACTTAGAGCCAATATTCCCAAATGCTCGCTCGCTACCCTCGCTCGTATTGAAAGTCACGGGCTAGCTTATTAAATACATTTTCATAGTGAAATTTTTCAAATGAAAACCCATCAGAATTGCGTTTCCTCGTTGTTTTATTGCAATGTAATTGCGACCTCACAAATATTGAATATTGTTTGCTCGCTCGCTCAATATTCGAATCATACTACAAAACTGCAAAGCATGATGCTAAAGTTGTATCTTGTAAAGAGAAAAACCATATACATGTTTACATGTGTGCGTGTGTGTGTTTGGGTGTTTGGGTGAGTGCGTGTGTGGATATATATATATATATATATATATATATATATATATATATATATATATATATACATATATATATATATATATATATATATATATATATATATATATATATATATATGTGTGTGTGTGTGTGTGTGTGTGCGTGTGTGTGCGCGCGCGCGTGTGTGTGTGTGTGTGTGTTTAAACACAAGAAAAAAAGTAACTCCCCCCTTAATCAAAATGGCGTAACTTTTTAACGAAAAGGTTTTGAGCAAAATAACTTGGTAGGAGTGTTCCTACACTTACTTACTAACTTTTCTGTGAAAATGAGATTGATCCATTTAGTCATGCATGAGTGAGCAAACATTAAAGGCAAAATTGTCACTTTTAAAAAGTCACAAGGGTCATTTTGGGGATTCTGTGAAACGAGATTTTAGCGAATTCGGTTTCTGGTGCATATTTATGTGTTGTTGTTGTTTATCATCCATCGCTTGACCCTTCACACCTATCCCCACACTTTTCTCATTAAAATGGTTGGGTGAACACAATTTTAATAAAAAATTCAACCCTCCTGAATTTGAAATTGCAGCTTATTTAGAAAAAAAGTAACTCCAGATATTTTTACCAAAATGTATCATCACATACTGTGTGAACATAAGAGGTTGTCATCGTGTCATGGTTGAGTGAGCACACTTTAAAAATCGCTCAAGAAATGCTAAAATGTACTGTTAATACAGCATAGAAAAATGACCCTTGTGACTTTTGAAAAGTGACATTTTTGCCTTTAATGTTTGCCCACTCATGATCAATGGATCAATCTCATTTTTACAGTGAAGTTAGTCAATAAGTGTAAGAATACTCTTGCTAAGTTATTTTGCTCACAACCTTTTCGTTAAGAAGTTACGCCAATTTGATTGAGGGGGAGTAACTTTATATATATATATATATATATATATATATATATGTAATGTGATAATGTTGAGTCTACTTTTACAATTCGCTTTGGTTTGGGTGATATAGAACATAGTGGGATGAATTCAAGCCAAAGATGACGCAGGATACTCAGGAAATTTAAGCTTTCATCTTTCGACTTCTTCAGAAATTTATTCTGAAACAGTTATAAAGAGAAGATACAATCACTCAGAAAGGCATGACAAAAACTAACAAAGCATTCTTTGGCTTAAATTCATCCCACTTTATTTGTATATATATATATATATATATATATATATATATATATATATATTATATATATATATATATATATAGAACAAAATCCGGACAAATATCATGCTTAGATCCAACAACAATTTTTTTACGAAACCACAAATTTTCGGAAGCCTCTTCCTTTATCAAGTGGAAAACAGAATCAATAACAATATAATAATAAGATGGAAACGCGTTACATATATATATATATATATATATATATATATATATATATATATATGGTCCTTGAGGGAAAAAATTCCCCCCCCCCCCCCCACTTATGAGTTTTCTCTACGCCAATGAATAGCAATGTCACAAAAACGGTCCTTTTTTTTGTTGTTTAATGTTCACCCATCAAAGGTGCCCCTTTTCGCTGGTGCCCCCCAAAAAAACTTTGAAAGACGCTCCGCTGCCCCTGCTCTAGGTGACATCTCTCTGTTTGTTTACTGTATTGTCGTCATCATATATCGTTTCAACACGGTTATCTAATACCAGTTGAAGGTGTCATATTCAGTAAAACAAGGACGGTAAATTCAACCTCCATCTTATATGAGGGGAAAGAAGAATCCACCCCGTTTGACATCTCCTCATCGAGGGAAAAACCCGAAGACGTATCTTGTTTAGCGATGTCGACTAAACTCCACGTTGTTGTGATGCTATCTATATCATGGCCTGGAGGGGAAAGGAAGCAGGGATTTCATGGGCTTTGACAAAGAATCCATGCCTGAGCGGAAATGTCTGTTGTAATTGACGTAGATTGGATTTTATAATTCAGCCTCAATTAAGCATGCATCTCGGCCAGTACGCCTCCCACCCACAAAATCGTCCGGTAGATCAATAACATAACTATGGATAGCTTGTTGAGAAGAAATGAGTATTACTCACAACCATCACAATCCCCCCCCCCCCCCCCCCGAAAAAGGGAAAAAGCAAGCAGTGTGAAAGATGAAAGACAATACAAGGTGGTTCCTATAGCGAGAGAAGCAGAATTGGTCAAACTGTTTTATCACATGCCAGCGTTTCTGTTTTAGCTTACAAATGATTAGGAACAGAATGAGTTTATTTAATATCCGGGGCATTTCCGTTTGACTGTTTCAAGCAAAGAAGAAAATCCAATTAATTATGTCATTGTGGTGAAAGTACATGTTACCCTTCCTCATGATGATGGGGAAATGTATTTACAAGTATAAAAAAAAAAAGAAGAGTAGTATACCATGTTCTCATAGATTGCTTTTCGGATCGCCGTATGGCTCAATTTACGATAGGTGGCGCGCATGTCGTATTTGGTGTGACAGGAACGCATTTCTCCGCGAGAATGTTTATGCCAAATGTGTCAATAACCAGCCTCAATCCCATTGGGATCTTACATAATCTGAGACCTGTTAATCGCTGACAGTCTACTAGAGTTCGTGTAACATGTATCGGGAGGTCGCAGTTGGTCAAAGACCCGTCGCGAGACAGAAATCAGTTAGAAAATGTTCTAAAATGCCTTTAACAGGAGATAAATATGTTCCCTTTACGAAAAATATTACATGTATAAAGGAAAACTTGGCAGAAGTGCTCAACATGAGGGTACTAATAGGAAGACCGATTCTACTCTTCTCATGACGAGGATCGTAATACCGTCACAGGACCAGCTATGAGTGGATCAGTTTGGGGGGCATTTCATTTTTACTCCCAACTTGCTTTCTTCAAATACTTAGTCATTTGTTATTAAAGGCTTGGCAAGATGTTACGATGATCGGCATATACATGCAGGTACTTGTGTAGCTAAGTTTTATACCCCCCCCCCCCCCCCCCTTGTAAGAGTGCAGAATTACTATCCCAGATTAGGGCGTGGGATGGGGTCGTATCGATATCTTTTCACGTTCCCTTTCCCCTTTTTCGTTTCTTTCTCTTTTTTTCTTTCTTTCTCTCTCTTTATTGCCATTCGCTCCGGATGCCCCGTACCCCTTTTTAGCTACGCCACTGTTCCCAGGGACTACCACGGTGACGCCAGCCAGCCATCCACAGTGTCGTGTACGATTACCCGTACGTCTCCTATCATCGCGCCGATAATCAATGTTAAACTGTGCTATTGACAGAACCTTGGTCTTGGTGACGTCATCACCTCCAGCTTTCGTTTTTCAACAAAATGGGAAGACTCAGAAGAATACCCCCCCCCCCCCCCCCATCATCATATTCGACCGGTAAAACATTGCCAGTGTTTTACAGTCAGCTTTATAAAAGATGTAAAACAATAGGCACCCCTTGTTTTTATTTGAATTGTCATCTAGACTTGGATGTAATATGGCCCCTTATCCCCCTTTCAATAATTCTTTCACTTTTGGTCCTCACTAAAATAGTCCGCAACAAGCAGTAAAATTTGCGTTCAGTAATTCACAGCGGACCGCACTTCTCTTACAAGGACCCTTTCAATAATCAGCTCAAAAGGGAGCAACTCTCATGGTAACTGCACACGCCCACATATACATGACGTCAGCTTCGTGGGAAGCATTGCAGAGTCGCACAGGGCAAAGCTTCGGTAGCACGCGCTCAATGTGACATTTGACCGTGTGAGAAATTTAAAGGGCGGACTTTGGCGCTGATACCTTTCAGTAATTCTTTGGTCCGCACCTGGTGCGCTCCTTGTGCTCCTAAAAGCGGCTCTAAAATAGAGCGGACTATTTTAGCCCGCGCCGTTCAGTAATTCAAAATTTGAAAATGAGTGAGCTAAAAGTATTTAAAGGTATTGCTTTGAAATAGGTTGCACCCTACGGCTGCACCTATGGGTAGCACCCATGCACACTACTATGGTTATATCTTGTATCCCTTTTTCTTTTTTAATTGCAATGGTCTTTATTTTGATTTCACTAAATAATGATAATAATACATGAATCATAAATCAACATTTCAATGATAGTGTATATTCAACTAAAGCACATTCTTATGTAAAATCTTCTATAAATGATGCACACACGCACTAACGCGAGCACACACACATACACACACCGACCCCCACCCCCCCCCCATCACACACGCACAAAAACTCTCTCTCTCTCTCTCTCTTTCTCTCTCTCTCTCTCACACACACACACGCAATGAAAATGGATTCATGACTGACACCCATAAGGAGTAAAGATTGTGTGTCAGTTTTATCATACAGTCATAGAATTCCTCTCTACAGTGTTTCTACGGGTAACGTCTTGTCACCAAAGAAGAAGTCTAGAATTTTTGCCCATGCACAGACATCTGAGTAAATTTTCATGATTTTTAAAGGAGAATAGTTTTAATCAATCTGTTTTTCAGTCTTTTGTTCTTACCACCTTTCTACTTTCCATAGACGATATGGCATAAAAACGTTGGTGACAACAGCCCTATCGGCGGACAACTATCGTTTTCTCCTAACTACCACCCTCAAAAAACTACCCCCATCCCTAGACATCTACTCTCCTAGAAAATATACCCATCGGACAACTTCCCTGTAAGACAATTTTATGTCCGGATTTGTGATAATGGAGTCAGTGTCGTATTGGTCATCGCAAAGATGTGTTTATCAGGGGAGTAATTGTTTTTAGGGTAAATTTTCCTCTAGGGTTAATGCTCTGGGGGTACTTCCTCACGGACAGTTGTCAGCCGGGTAATTGGCTTTATGGGTAGTTTTGTAGAAAGTTATCCGGAGTAGTTGCCCTATATACCTAAAAAAAAATTGCCTTCTCGTTCTTTGCACCATGTTCATTTGAATCTGAGTAGCTACCCTTTCTTCAAATGAATCACCCTGACAAAGTCATACTATGTACGGAGCCTCAGATCTTGATGAGGTCCTTCAGAATTTTATCCGTTTTTTCAAGAAGCATTCATTGTGAGATCAAGCATATATCTTATGTTCACCATATCCATTCATACGAGTAACTGACTGACAACGCATGAATAGATCCATGGTCACGTTCTGGCTTTTCGTGTTAAGCGCGGGTGCAAAATCGCTTTTGATATCACTTGCGCTTATACTGTACTCGATGACATTTTCAAGGGCATGCTTATCTAACTTGTGACGTAATGACGAGCTTTCTACTTTTTTTTCGTTAGAGTTTTTTTTTTTTCTTCTTTTTTTTTAACATACTCTAAAAGAAATTCCTTTAAAAAGTAAATAGATCAATCTGAACAGTCCTGTTATTCTCAACGAACTATGCGAGAAATAGGTTTCTCCTTTGTATTTGTTGTTGCTGTTGTTGTTATTTCTAATGTGAATGAACCCCTATGAGAAAAAAAAATCTGTCGTGATTAGTGTGTCTCATCCACTTGTGTAAATAAAGTGAATAAAAATAGTTTGATCTTTTTATAATCGGTTTAAGATACGTTTTCATTTGGATGTCTGTACTGTTGATGTAAAAGACGTCATCTTTAAAAACTTGATCCATGGAGCCAAAGGTATTCAAAAATATAAAAATGCTTATCCGTTCGTTCATTTCCGTGCCTCGGTATGTCGACACTTCTCTAATTGACTAGAAAATTAAACACTCTATATATGGCTTGTTGCAAAGATCATTCAGAAAGAAAAATAAAGGCACAAATATATATAATTTTATGTTATGATCGTGTAACATGATGATACTCTGGTTTTATTCATCATTTGTGGGTTGTCATATTTGAAATTAGTAAAATTAGTAAAATAGTAAAATGATTCAAGTCAAATAGCAAATTTTTATTATACCTGATTATAGATTTCTGGGGAAATGAAGGAACAAAAAATAGCCCAAGCTCAATGGGGACAAAAATGTCTTCTTTTTTTTTTTTTTTTTTTTTTCAATTCAATTCAATTTCGGTTTTATTAAAAAGACTCAGCAAAAAGTCCGAAGACTTACAGTGTGAGTTTACAATAACGTCCAAGTGGTGCATAAAATGACAGGATAAAACTCAGGTTGAAAGTAATGTCCATAAAACTATCAAAAATGCAAAAAGTGATGAAATATGCACAGACTAAAAAGATGATACGGCAGCACAGTACGGTGGCGCAAAAAAAAAAAAAAAAAAAAAAATTGTACCAGATCTTGTATAATCGTTGATACCTTATGATAAATAGCACCGTACGTTTGAGAGATTATAGCCCTGTTGGATTAGATTCGAATACGCAGTGAGTCTCGTATTTGTGGCTTTTGTATATATATATACAGTGGCTATATTCTTTACAGCAACCCCTGTTGCGCTAAATTAGAGATTGCATTTTCTGCAAATCATTCTCGCTGAATGCTACAGCAAATCCAATTTACGTATGGCTAGTCTGCTTGGGTTTAGCTCATTAGCTGGAAATTGACTAAAGCACGTTTGTAAAATGTTATTCAATAACGTCTGTCAGTATTTTTTTCTGGTCATTGTTTTTCCGGGCATTATGGTCTACTAGAGAACCTAATTCGTGTGCATTACTCACTCGAGCTAGTAGATTTATATCAGTGAATTCATTGAGTTAAAAGGCAACGCTACGGTCAATTTCATGACGCCTTGCTAAAATTAATATGATGACATGATACAACATAACAATGAATTTGCTTATTACGGATGAGGAGGTGGATGGCATAGACTGTTTCGATGAGCAAAATAATTAGAATAGGAGGTGGAGGAGACAGATGGAATTGGAAGAATAAGTAGGTAAAGAATATCCTGATACAGAGGGACATATTATATAGAGAAACATATAGTATTTAAGAAATAAAGAGAGAGAGAGAGAGAGAGAGAGAGAGAGAAAGAAAGAAAGAGAAGGGGGACATTAAAGATCGAAGATATGAGGAAAGGAAAGGGTTGAGAGTTCGAATCCTAGCCCGGCGCTAACGTCCTTTGGCAAGACATTAATCCACTTGTGCCACTCTCCGCCAAGGTGTAAATGGGTACCCGATATGCAAGAGCGCTATACATATTTGGCCGCTCGGCTATGACCGGGGTAATAATGCTGGAGCGCCATGAGCGTCACAGCGTGACGGACCTGAGCGCTATACAAGAAGCCACCATTATTATTATTATTATTATTATTATTATTATTATTGAAAGATGGAAGGAAGAGAGTGGGAGAGAATTATAGATGGAGAGACTGAGCGAGAGATGAATATAAAGAAAGAGAAGGGAAATAAGGAAATAAGTGAGAGGTAGGGGAAAGAAAGACAAAAAAATAAAAAATAAAAGCTGTCGACAAGTTTGAATATAATCACTGCGAACCAAACACATGTGGTGCTCGGAAATGAATGAAATATAATTAAAGTAACATCATGGTAATACGTGTAAATGTCCAAGAGAAAAGTACGAAAAGTGAAACATGAACTGATGAAATGTCAAAAATAGTGTGGACCTAAACACTTAGTCAATTTACTCTACAGAAGAATGAAACAGCAACAGCAGCAGCAATAACAACAACAAAAAAAAATATCAGTGTGATTAAGCGTGCTAAAGCTATGTTCCTACACGATCTCTTAAACTTCTTTATAATGCCATTGTTCTACCTCAGTTTGATTATTGCTACGGGCAGCTCGTTTTTGAACCTTTTGTAATTTAATTGTTTGTCTTTGAAATCGTCCAGACAAACAATTAAATTACAAAAGGTTCAAAAACGAGCTGCCCGTGTAGTGTTGGGAGAAGGATTTGATGATTCTTCCAGTGACATGTTCACGCGTTTAGGCTGGATGCCTATTCAGACACGTTTCCAGTTTGGACGTGCAGTGATGATGTATAAGTGTATACATGATATGGCACCCACATATTTAAAGACAGATTTAAGTCATGTTAGTTTATTACATGGTTACAATACAAGACAAGCTGAAAAAGATGCCTTGTGTGTTCCAAAATTTAGGACGGACACATACAAACACAGACCTTTGGTTTCGGGAATTAGAGTATGGAACCAACTTGAAAGTTCTGTCAAGAAATCACCAATTACACATAACTTGAGAGTTCTGCTATCTGCAGAAACGTTTAAGCGAATATCGTTTATATGGATTAACGGGTGTTTGCTGGCAAAATTATTCAAATATATTACTTTATGAAATTTACTTGTTTATTCACAAACCTTTTGATGACATGAAACTTTTGAAACTGAATGAATGACACCGCTCATTATAGTTATTGGTGCTTTCATTGGTATTTATGCTGTACATACTCAATTATTATTCTGTATAATGGACGTTCAACGTGTATTGTTTGAATAACAATACTATCTTTTAATATATTATAATAAATATGTATATATCATTTTTGGTATCCCAAGTGCGGATTTATATTGATCCAATATCAAATCTTTATTTTGTTTATGACCTTTCATAACATTACTATATTTTGAGGGATGTAAAAAGTATTTGATGACTTTTCATCTCATTTGAAATCCAATTACCGAATGTATATATATCAATGATTTTAGAAAAATGCACCAATACATTTTTGAAAATTTCTAGTTATTATGAGGATACCAGATAATATGTATATATAATTAAATATTTGTTTTGTTGCTGTAATGAGTTTATATTGCCACTTAATAGCTTTGCTATCAAACAGGGCCTCATGGAAGACCACCATTATTTGTGAAAATGTGCTACCCTGTATAAATATCAGAAAGAAAGAAAGAAAGAAAGAAAGAAAGAAAGAAAGAAAGAAAGAAAGAAAGAAATAAATAAATAAATAAATAAATAAATAAATAAATAACTAAACAAAAACAACATAAGTGACTGGCAAATGGGAAAACTATACAGAACAATCATACGGAACCAAACCCTTAAAATTGGACAAAGCTAAAAGTACACTGAAATTGATTGTTTTTGACTCCCGACACATTCAAGTGTCGCCTGTATATGTATAGATCAATATGAACATGCATGGTAGAGCGATCATTCACCCTATCTCCTAGAAGTTCTTTCGACCTTAGGCATTTAAGTCTAGGTTCTTCACCCCCCCCCCCCCCCCTATCCTCTGGCATTTATTCCTTTAGATTTATTTCATTTCTTTTGTTGAATGGGATGATTTTATTCTAAACAAACAATATACAGTACTGCGGAGTCTAATAAGAAACAATTAGGAGGTGACAGATCATTCATAACACCTGGCAATGTTAGCAATTATTTTTTTTTTTGTAACTCCTGTCACATAATTACCGTGTCTAGACAATGGA
Organism: Heliocidaris tuberculata; assembly: GCA_025618425.1. Taxonomy (NCBI): domain Eukaryota; kingdom Metazoa; phylum Echinodermata; class Echinoidea; order Camarodonta; family Echinometridae; genus Heliocidaris; species Heliocidaris tuberculata. Next base: position 25,579,707 of record CM046839.1, read on the forward strand.
ATTTGAGTAAATTATATTTGAATCTTATTTAATATCCAAAAAGGGAACAGGATTATAGGATTATCGATGTAATAGTTGCCATTACAGCGGGAATGTAATCTTCAGCATGCACTTGCAATGAAACTGCATTTCCATATAGGAGCTGTCAAATAATTATTTTGAATCTGGCACGGCAAAATGTTTCCCACCCCCACCCCCGAAAAACCGTAGATATGTAATTACGGGACAGCAAATTATATTGAACCAGACACGATTCCAGGCATGTTCCAATTTACCATGCATATTTTAATGATAAATTCAAAGTAGGAAAGTGTCTATTCAAACTTTACCTAATCTTATTTTCTCTTCAGTTATTTAAAATTTCGTTGAAATTTCTTTATCTTAATCCCCAGTATTATCATTGAAGAGATAAAGTTACGATAAATCATAAATAACTATCAAAACAATAATAACTTATTTCAGCTCTCCTATATATATATATATATATATATATATATATATATATATATATATATATATATGTGTGTGTGTGTGTGTGTGTGTGTGTGTGTGTGTGTGTGTATGTATGTATATATATATTTCACTGGATACCGCTTTTCGGAGACACACGACAATGCGGTTTATCACGACAATGCGGTTTATTCCGTCATAATAGCACCACCTACGTAAAGGAGACACTTGTACAAAGAAAAATACAAAGAGTGTCTCCCTATTACACTGGTTCTGGAAATATATATATATATTGATTGAAGAGATAAAGTGATAAGGTGATATATATATATATATATATATATATATATATATATATATATATATCACCGCCTCTCTCTCTCTCTCTCTCTCATTTGGTCTTCTTTATGTTTGTCTACAATGACAGAGCAGTAGAAAACACATCGGTTATGCATTTTTTTTTAATTCTCACAAATGAAAGAAACAATCGATACTCCCACCATATTCATGATATGTGCATATAAATGTGTCTACCTTTTCATCTTTACAGCTTATCACAGCTAGATAAAATTTTCACCTCTCTTTTTAAGGATAATAAACCCTTCAAGAAAATCAGAGCAGCGAAAGTATTATGGAAATCGGATAAAAGAAACAATTAGTACATTCAATTTTCATACCATCAATACTATTTTAAAAACACAGATTAAGAAACAAAATTATCTCAGTGAGTATGATAAAGAGAGAGCAAATCACAGAAGTTTTTCTATTATAAATCCTAGAAATAGAGTATTTACAAGATGAGGATTTCTAATTAGAAATTTCAATAACAAACGTGTCAAACTAGCTTCTTTACAAATAGCGATTCGAATACATGTACGAATAACGCACATCCTCCAAACCTCGCCTCTCTCTCTCCCTCTCTACATACGTGTCGTACAATGTTACCTTTGTCTGTAACTAGAATTAAAAGTAAACATTTACATATGTCACAAGATCGAAAGTCTATTTATGGAATACGAACATGATGAAATAGATCCATCTCAATATCCTAACAAAGTCCGTCGATTGTCAGACAATTGCTACCACATCCATGACATCCGTTCCCTTTATAGTGCTTCCTCACTACAAACAAGCGTTTCAAAACGGTAAACTGAGAAGAACCGTCATTCTTTGAACAATAAGGTTTCAATTGACATAATATGGACTGCATTACCACAATCTAATCAATTCGGTAATACTGGTATGACCAATGCTTCTTTTTTTTTTCAAGAAACAGGCTTTGAACATTTCATTTTGTGTTTGTTACACCTATAGTAATAGATCTCATATAAACACTGCTGGTACATGATGAGTTCACAGTACATGATTACGCAGTGTCCAACCGTTCATCATAATAACGAAAACAAACTGACATTTGTGGTTTTGAGGTGTCATAATAGTCGTATATCGTGTTCTACATTTTATTTATTTAGAAGAAGATTTCTAGTACAAAATGATGAAACTGCCAAATGTAAAAGTACAATGTGGTTTGTACAACGTTGTTTGAGCTTAGAAGAAATCGAATGCAACCTTTAAAACAAACCTATTGAATCCAGTTTATTATCGTTTGTGTATTGTTCTAATGCAAACGTACAGCAAAAATTGTATTTCTATTTCAGTTTGGAGTTATCCTCTGGTATCCTAACGACTTTTTATTATCTCCTTTAATTAGATTAAACCGCTTGCCTTATGAATTGCTTCATCCTAAGCGTTATTGTATAGAAAGGTGGAATATAGATTATTATGCAAAGGCTTAGCCTTAAAAATTTGCAACCGTGATGGAATCTATATTCTTGTTTATGCACCAGTCGTTGAAATCAGAGGCGTACGGAGGTGAAAAAAAGGAGTAAGGTGGTCATTTTTTGTACTTTTGCATCATATTACGTGTATTATGACGAGAAATTACATTGTTTTTACAATAATTTGTCTTGATTTCGATCTCCCATACGCTCGCAAAATTCAGAAATATGACAATACCATAGTATTTGGGAAAGAGACGTCCCCCCCCCCCCCCCCCCGACCAAACTGAGATCGGACAACTCTTGTTGAAGTAAAAAATACCACCAGATGTAATAGGTCTCTTCGATAATACCTGGGACCATCTTGAAACTTGACAGGAGAAGGCTAACCTTGGTATCCCCTTACACTCTCTAGGATACCACTTCGGTATTACCCCCAAAATGGTTTCTTGGATCCAGCACAATCCTGCTGTCTCGCTTAATCGACACCGAACATTCTTCTTCCTCCATCTGAAATCCAGGATTTCCCTGACCCAGAGCGGTTTCCAAGGAGTTGGTATCCATAGCAACCGCATCAGTCAGCTGCCGGAGATCACCTTCTTTCCCATTCTCCTCCTCTTCTTCTCTTTCATCTAGCGTTGACATGTTCACATCTTCACCTGACGAGTTCTGGCTGACTGTTATCTGGTCACCGTGAGATGGCGCTGTTGGAAAGGTGAATTTCTGGACATCTTCGATCTCAGCGGTAAAGTAGTCCGAGTCGACAGCAAGCATGTCGTCCAATCGTTTGAAAATTGTGGAGAAGGTCGGACGTTCTGATGGGTTGGCATGCCAACATGCTCTCATGATGTCATAGCTGATTGAGAGATAGTGGTACATGATTGAATTCGTATAATTTGATAAATTTCAAGTCTAAAAATAAAACAAGGGTTTCTAGCTAATGAGACATAGCAATACATAATTTGTATATTTCAAGGTTAAAGATAATAGTAACATATTGCTGATTGAAAGATTGCAGTACGTAATACATTATCTCATAATCGTTGGATTCTTATAATATGATGCATTTCCAGACTGAAATATCAAGTGTACTGCATGTGCATTCGAGAAAATGCACCTTGGTAGCAGTGCTTTGAAGGTAATCCGACACAGTCATGCTCAGTCGACATTTAGTGCTCCAGGCTTTATTTCGGTTGCGATCGTGTTTTACGTTATTATTTCCCCCAATCACATTTATTCATATTCCTAGTAAAATCCACAATTACTCCAAAACTTTCATTTCCCATTCACATATCAAACATCAAACTAAATCATATAATACATTTGGGAGTCTGAACAAAGGTTTACCAGTACAAATTCTGTTTAACTCTAGCCTTTTTCGTAATTCAGAAGCAAACAAATATCTTCAACTGGATCCTCTATTATCAACACCCTTATAATTGCTCTTTAGAATATCAGGAATGATATAAAATTAAGCTTTAGATGAATATTAAAGAAATTTTTGTTCATTTTCAGATCAAAATCTTAGGTGCGCAGACATAGGGCTCCCTATCATATATTTATATGAATTTATTAGTATTTATCTACATTTCTGTCGATGCCTCTGAATTTTCCCGATATTATTTTTACACTACTAGAAAGGTAAAACCATCTACTTCAAATTATACAACATGGGTGTTGATCTGGGAGGGATATGGAGGTATAATTTTTTTTAAAGATTGAAGTGGGCGGGGGTGGCCTGTGTTACCAATACAATCCCTAAATATATTTTGAGGTGATTTTTTTTCAATGTCATAATGCAGAAAAATTACTTAGAGTAAAAGTACATGTAATTATTCTCGATTTAGAGGGTTCACTAGCTAACTTTCCTTTATAATGCAATTTTGCCACACTCATGTTATTTGTACTAACAATTTTCAAAACTGAAATGAAAATATAGTCACAGGAATCGAATGTGGTGGGGAAAGAGGGAATATATTACCCCCACTATTTATCGAGGATGATGACCTGTGTCTTCATCACCCAAATATCCATAGAAGAATGATGAAATGACAATCATAACATGTAGACTCGGTCAGAAGTACCGCTCCGGGGGTTGCATGTGGGCACAGTGCCCCTAATTTCCCTTTAACTTCAGATAAGTACCCACATTTTTCTTTCGAATAAGTTCCCGTTCCATATTCTTATAAGTGCCCATTTTGATCATTACACCTCATCCCTCACCTTAGCTTTGATAAATGCTCCTATTGTCCGTTTTAATCCCTTTTATCCCTTTAAATGTAATGTCATTTTTTTTCTTGTAATATATATAGGCACTGATTTAATTTTTCTACTTTATAAAACATTTTCCCGTTCTTATAAATGCCTCTTTTTAGGTGTGATTAGTCCCCCTTTTCACCTTTGATAACTGCCTTTTATACCTTTTCTACACATTCATTATTTTTCTAATAAGTGTCCTTTTCCCCATCATAAGTACCACGTTTCCCTTTTCCATAACATGTGCCCCTAATCCAAAGTGACTTAGAGGCAATATTCCCAAATGCTCGCTCGCTACGCTCGCTCGTATTAAAAGTATAGCTTATTAAATAATTTTTCAAAGTGAAATTTTGCAAATGAAACCCCATCAGAATTGCGTTTCCCCGTTTTTATATTACAATGTATTTGCGACCTCACAAATTTTTAATATTGTTTACTCGCTCGCTCAATATTCAAATCATACTACAAAACTGCAAAGCAATGATGCTACAGTTGTATCATGGACACGTAGAGAGAAAAACCATATACATGTTTACACACCCTCACCCTACACTATGTATATGTATATATATATATATAGTATAAAAAAATAAGAGTTCTGCTTCGGAATCGTAGTTAGATGAGGTGTAGAAGACAAGTTAGATGAGATGTAGAAGACAAGTAAATAAAATGCAAAAAGCTATGGTAATAAGGTCGTCTATATCATCATGTTCACGAAAAACTAAAAAACTAAGTAATATATGACTAAAAGCTTTTATTAATTTTACATGTGACCAAGGCGTGTGTTATATCTTCACCTACCTGACAAGTAATACATTTTACATCTTCACTCATTATCCATTTACATAAATTTCTTTTCACGGGCAATAAGTTATTATACATCATTTTGAAATTAAATTCTCTCAACTTCTTTTCTTTTACTTGTACTAAATTCCATTCAAAACATATTTTCCAGGTTGCATTCATCTTTAAAATATTTTCCAAAAAGAAACAACATGGTGTATTTGCCCCTTCCTGCTGTATCAGATGATTATAAAAATATATTGTATATGTTTTACGTTGAAGTTTTAGGGTTGGGTAGGGTTAGGAATTGTCTTAGTTCCACAGGAGAAGATGAGAATAGGGTTCGTGTTAGAAATCGACCGTAGAGCAATAGCAATCGGAGCATGTGCATTACAACCGTTTTTAATTTTGGACCTTCAAGCTATCAACAATTTTGAAGAAATTCAGATATTTCGTCAGAAAAGGCCACATAATTTGTTTATGTTGTAAGTAGACATCCGTTTCGGTAACGTGGTTCTCAGGTCTTAATGAAAAGGGTCAGTGTTTAATTAGATTTACATTAGAAGTTCTCTTTAAACAGCAAATTTTAAATAGCTATAGGTCTACACCTTCATCAACCTTCGCCTTTCGTGGACAGCGAACAAAACACCAATTCTATGCGTTGTCCGCTCGCATAGGTTTCCCCTGACATTATATTGGTGACCTTTAAACGCTTAATTGGAAAAATAATTTTTCAATGGAATCTATGCTTTATTGAGCAAACATCAGGAAACATTTGAAATGTCAAATGTTATGCTAAAAATCCATATGTTCTAAGCACAATCTCACGTATATAGATCATGTCTCAAAGCGTACCTGAATTTATTAATGACGTAGAATAGAGAAAGAGGAAAAAGATGATGTGAAACAATGAATGTCTCAATGACGCAATTCAACCTGAATTATTTATCAGGAGTACGTATGTTTTTAATAAGGACAAATATTTTTTGTATTTTACCGTTGTTTTTATTTTTTTCCAAAAAAATTCTCCTTGATACTAAAATATCAGATAATCATTTCAAAATGAAATACACGGCTTATATTCTTTTAAATCACTTATATATTCGTTAATTCATTATATGTAATTTAGTATGTCTTTTACCATTGTCCTTATCTTCTAGGTTATCTTCCAGAGATACATAGGTTGGGGCAGGAAGCACTTACACCAACCCAAACCCCAACCACAGCCCCCCCCCCCCCCCATATAATGGCAAAGAGGGGGAAACTGTAAAAAAATTTTAAAAAAACAACAACAGAATATTAAGAGGATAAAATGCAAAGTCACAAGAAGATGATACACACTCCCGCATCTTCCCCTAACTCTATGGCCTTGTTATGTGGCATTCCATCCATCCAATTTTTTTGTCTGTACCCCCCCCCCCCCCCCTGCCCATGGCTTTTCCCACGCTACACCATTGAGTACTTACATATCATCAGGACAATGATCTGGTTTGGGCATACGGTATCCTTCTTGTAGCTTCGATATAATCTCTCTTCCATCCATCCCAGGGTATGGTATACCACCTAGTGTGTATATCTCATACATCACGATCCCGAAAGACCAGCTGAGAAATAAAACCACAAAAATCAGACTAAATCAGTCAAGTTTGTAACTCTTACATTATGTAAATATTAAATTTACAAGAAGCAATTTAGGATTTACGAACTTTGTATAGAGTATTTTTCTTTCTCTTGGCCATATAAGATGATTAGAGTAAACCTCCAAATGCAACAACATGTTAATCAGTAAGGCAGTTCGTAATTAGTTCATGGTCCAAAGGACCCTAAAATGACCCCCATTTGTACGCGCACTCTCATTTTGTTTTGGTGGACGCGTTTGACATGTAAATCATAGAGGTCAATATGATGCGCACACTATGAAAGCGCATAGAGGTCAATTGTACTCGGTATAAATGACCTTTATCCACACATGCGGCAATCGTAATTACGAAGTGGCTTATTAAAGTGTGTATATACTATATTTTATATCAGTCATGAAAAGAATCTGCGCAATTGATTGGTCCAAGGCGCGTCATGTGACAAAATACAATGCCCACTATCCTCATGCAAATGAGCAAATTGCCATGGAGTGTAACATCTGACGTCACGATCCGTGAACATGGTGAATAGTAGTACTATTCGCGGATACTATTATTATATAGCCTTCGACACCACACACGAAAAATTGCGTGCTGCATTGTGACGACATAATTTGCGCGTATCTACTAGGCACCGGGGCGTGATATGTTATCATTAAGTGTCTGATATAAATTAATCAATTCTTCAAAACTGTTAGTGTACGTATGTGTGCGGTATACCATAGGCGTACTGGTTGTAGATGATCATAAGTAAATGGGTAGCTTTAGTTCAAGATGAACGATGACGGATATAAACCAAATACATAATGCCTACATTCGAGTCTCTTGTTAAACTATGGTACCCTCGGTGACGTGAAGACGACCATTTCCCTTCGGGGCTGCGCCCCTCACGGAAATAGTCGTGGTTCACAGCCCCTCGGGGACCATATTTCCAACCAGAGCCTCACATGACAGTATTGTATTTGTATAATGTTTCATTCAATAAAACGGCTATACAGGTTCAAAGGGTTAGAAGCAAAAGTTTATTTGGTACATTTTGAAATTGTATTTTTCTTAAAGTCTCAGTTTTTAAAATGCTACGGGCTTTACTTAAAGATCACACTTAAAAGACATAATACTGTATCCATTTGTTTTTTGTTTTCAAGTTCGATTTAACTGTATCTTTTATGAGCCCTATGTCATTCGGTTTCCCAAGCTACTTCGTACACAAAACTGTCACAAGTGCCTGAGTATGTTTAGCGGGTAGGCAACTGAAGCCCTGTAAATGCCTTGGTAAGATTTACAATGACCACTTTTTAGCAGTGCGAGCCGTAATGGTTACTATAATTATCAGTGGCAAGCCGAGGGGATACGGGGAGAAGGGCACGTACTCCCAAACCAATTGTAGAGAACATTAGATACACAATAAGGGGAAATGTGCTTTAAAAGTTGTGACCTGATTTTTTTTCTCTTCTTCTTCTTCTTCTTCTTCTTCTTCTTCTTCTTCTTCTTCTTCTTCTTCTTCTTCTTCTTCTTCTTCTTCTTCTTCTTCTTCTTCTTCTTCTTCTTCTTCTTCTTCTTCTTCTTCTTTCTTCTTCTTCTTCTTCTTCTTCTTCTTCTTCTTCTTCTTCTTCTTCTTCTTCTTCTTCTTCTTCTTCTTCTTCTTCTTCTTCTTCTTCTTCTTCTTCTTCTTCTTCTTCCAATTCTTCTTGTTTATTTGTTTTGGGTGTGTTTTTTTTCTTCTTCTTTTCCCTATTTTTCGTGTTGTTTTGTGTTGTGCTGTCATGTTTGCTTGTCGGAGATTTACTTGTCGGACTAAAAAGCTATTTGAAGAAGATGATACGTTCCTATATTTGCTTTGTTACTTCTTCAAGATTTTTCGGACACAAATTCAGATGAAAACTGTTAGAAATGTCTACTTCTCCTTTTTTATTTCTTGGCTATAAACTTTTCTTCTTCTTTTACATTAATCTTTAGTAGCTTATCACCGATTTGTTGTGATTGAATATAAATTAGATGAATTAGATGAATTAGATGAACAACCAATATTATGTGTATAGTGTTTAGCTTGTGTATTAATATTACACATTTCCCTCAATTCGTACTTACACATCGCTTTGTATGGTGCATCTTCCAATAGTATTAGTCTCCAGACTGACCCACTTGACAGGTCTTTTCTTGTCGGGTGCTAGCCGCTTGTAGCCGCTCTGATAGATATCGTCAGCTAGACCAAAGTCTGAGATCTTCACTTCTAACCCTTCCCCAACCAATACATTACGAGCAGCCAGGTCACCATGGTAATAACGCGTCTTGAAGATGTATTCCTAGTGTTAAACCAAGCAAGGAGTTAGTAATGAAAAATATGTGCTATTGTATGTCTGCTGATTCAGGAATGAGTTGTGCTTACATGCATGGCATCGCGCATTTTAAACGTCAGAGGACTCAGAGGAGAATATTCATTTAGTTTTTTTGTTTTGTTTTGTTTGTTGTTGTTGTTGTTGGTTTTTTTTTTTTTTTTTTTTTTGGGGGGGGGGGGTTATTTTGTTTTGTTTTGTATATAATTATATGAATACCACTGCAATGGGCTATCTGTACCGAGCATTTAGTTTTTCATATTGTTATGATCAAAACAAAAACGAGCAAAGAAAGAGTAAGGAAATAATTAACTTCTTGAAAATCTGCACTATTCAACACAAGATGGCGGTAGATCATTCCATGATTTTTGGTGACTGGAGCGTCAGGGTATCATATTTATAAATGTTCTCATCATTTTTGTAAATTATATCCTTATGACATACACATGGACCTTAAAAGTGGATATTATAATTTCATTGTGGAATCAAGTGATCATGTTCACAGAACCCAATTATCTCTGAGTCATGGAGATGGAAAACATTTATTTATATCATGTACGAAGGAACAAATATCGTTTAGACGTTATTATAAAGGGAGCCGACAAAAAGAATCGAAGAACTTAATTCCCCTTTTTTATATAATCAAAAGAACAATATCGTTTTTAGTACGCATGTGCATAATTTACTAATAGAAACATACTTTCGTACAATAGAATGTACCAATGACACAATTAGAGACTGTTCAGATGTGAGGAACTGACCATTCCACGAGAAATTTGACGACATATCTGGAGTTGGTTGGCCGTTGTGAGGTCAAACATGCTATCCTGTCTTCGATACTTGTCCTGGAAAGCAAGGTATAAAATGAAAAACACTTGATTGAAATTTATATACACTAATATAGATTTGCACGATGGCAAAAGCATATCACGCGACTATACACCGTGGAAAATTCACCACATTGGACAGCTCCCCCATGCTCCCCCCCCCCCCCGGAAATGAAGACTACTCATGGAAACTTACATACTTTGCTAACTAGGTCATTCAGCCCCTATCATGTATACATCTACCCCTCTCTCACCACAACCACCACAAACAATAACAAGAAGAATTACAGCAGCAGCGCAAACACCACTGCCAGTACCATCACCAACTCTCTACCACCGACAACACTACCACTACCACCACAACAATCACAACTACCACCATCAAGATTTCCTTTTAAAACCTAATATGTCCTACTTCAAGTATTTGAATACACAAAAGAAATAGCGGCCCCCTTCTATTCTTTCAAATGTTCGACCCAAAAGGCATGATGTAAAAAATGTATACTTTGTTTCACTTATCAGAGATTCACTTTAGTGCATTAGCAACTAAAAGTGAGAAATAACTTTTAAAACTCATTGTAAACATTTTTCCGGATGGTGACAACCCCCCCCCCCCCCCCCTCCCCTTATCCTGGATTCACCCCTGCTGTTACTGAGCTTACCTCTCGGCATTTCCATAGAAAGTGAAGTAGATCACCATACTTCATGTACTCAGTGATGAGATAGTAAGGCTCGTGTCCGGTACAACATCCGATGATTTGGAGGATGTTTGGGTGTGGTCCTAGGTCAATCATCAGTTTAATCTCGTTCAAGAAGTCCTCCTCCATCGCTGGTGTGGCGTTCACTGTAAGATATATAATTACACCCGTTTTCCAACAGATTATGAAGAGTGTTTAATATGTGGGCATTTAATCAATCACTACCTTGATATAGGCCTGATGATTTTCATGTTTAAGCTTATTGTGATACTAAAGGAATGAAAGTTTAATATCCCCATTTGGTTATTACATGCCAGGAAGTTCTGTTTGGACAGAAACGTAAGCCATCTATTTTGTGGACCGAAAAGTAGATATAATTCATCTTTACGCTACTCCCTCTCTAAAAGAAATGGAACTTAATAAACTGTAATTGCTCACATTTGGGAAAGTAAACTAAACTAAATAAAACTAAGCCATCATTCTAATTTGGCATTTGGCTATTCTGAAGTGACTACTGTTTGTCATTTTCCTACAAATCAATGCTGGATAGGGGGATATAGGAAAGTGCGCCATCTATATTTTTGGCCAGCTCTCTGATAATTTATGCAACATTGGATAATGGAAAGATTGTGGTCTATCTGTCCCCATACCCACTGGCGAATTTAGGGGGCGAAACCGACCCGTGCCCCCCCCCAAAAAAAAAAAATAAATAAATAAATAAAGTGGCATACTTTCAGTACAAAAATTAAAAATACGCGCTCCCCTTCCCCCTCCCCCCCCCCCAACTTCAATTTCTTTCGACCAATAAGGCACAAGGTTATTTTATTCTCAGAATTTTTTCGTAATTGCTTCCCCCCCCCCCCCCCCCCCCAATTTAAAAATCATAGATCGACCACTGTAAATGAAAGATTAAATCATCATTTGTAACCGTACTTACCCCTCAAACTCTTGACAGCTACTGGGACGTACTCCTTTACTCCATTCAACCCGAATGCATAAGCTTTATAGACGATACCGAACTGACCGGCGCCTAGTTCTTTCTCAATCTTGAGAAGTGATCTGTCAAATTCTTTTCCCTCGAATGCAGGATCTTTAGGCGTGAAATCTGGTAGAAAAATATACAAGTACTAGAAGGTAAGTCAATAATGTGCTTAAAGGGTTACATTACGAACTTTGAATAGAAATACGTATGAACGGTATATGGAAATCTTAATTATATTGGATTTGACGGACCATAATATAATTCCAAGGTACTAAAAAATTCTGTCACCCTCTGTTAGAGATAGACAGATATATTTTGTTCTATTTCATGTGACAAAGTTGCGAGAATTTTCACAAATTCTTTCAAATTGAGTCATTCTCGGTTCGTCTAATATTGCATAGACCATAAAGTGTATTACTGGATATTTTATTCCGAAGTGTTTGAACTGACTGTGTCCCTTATACCTCAACTTTCCCTATTTTCACCTTGCTTGTCAAAGGTGTATCTTACCTATAGACGGTCGCTTTACTTTAGGAGTGGGTGGCTTGTCCGCATTGCCGTTTTCTAGGTAGCGAATAAAGAGCGTCTCATCGCTAGCTTTAGACCGATGTCGTCGAAATCGAATCAAGATAACAGCGATACAACAGGTAAGAACTAATGCTGATATACCTGAATAGAGTAATACCTTAATCCATTCACTTTGACCCTGGTCAGAAGGTATAGGGGTCGTCTGCGTGGGTGTGGTATCAACTATGGTTTCCGTTATATCATCTGCACTTCGTCCTCTGTTACGCTCGTCTACATCTACCGTCTCTGTATCTCCAATCGCTATAGACAAAATTGATATTACATTTTTTTGAAGAGCCCATTTCAGAACCTATATCAATAATTATACCTTAATGATTAATGTTGGTTTAGTGATGAGCACACTGGAACATCCCTTGGGTCGACATGGGTCATCTGTGTATATATAAACACCAAACCGTGAATTTTATTGATAGTCTAATTTGTGATCATGACTATAGCATGATAATTACATTTTATATTACCTGGAGAGCCCTCCTGTAGACCTGCCCAAATATCAAGTATTATGAAAAGTGATACTCCCCAAGGCAATTTATGTAAACTTTTTCACTCCAGTACGCAGAGAACATAAATCAACAAACAATATTTCTTGGACTCCAAATTCTATGTATGTTATCGATTCTACAATACAATGCTCCGGCGACATTTGCTCTGGGATCACTAACCGGGATCACTAACCGATAACACTAACTGAATTCCTTACTTCTACATTGGACCAGACCACTGGCGTACTGGTGGGGGGGGGGGGGGTGATGGCTTGGGGGAAGGGGGAAAAGAAAGAAAGGAAGGGGGGAAGAAGGTAAAAAGAACAAAATCCTTTTTATTAACCCCCTAGCTAGAACTTAAAGCATTTTTATGATTACAGTAGTACGTCTTTTAGAACCTATATATGCCTGAATTTTCTTAGTATCTCTCCTTTCATATACATTACATGCCTATTTTGCATGCACGATTTTGCTTTATCACAATTTTCTTATTATAGGAGGGGAACTTTCCTCTTATACACAAACCAGCGCCCCCCCCCCCCTTTTTTTTTTTTTTAATAATAGGCTTATACACTATCATGAAATTTCTTTCAAAACTGAGGGAAGATATTTGAAATATATGTGAGATATTGTTGCAAGCAGGGACGCAGTTCGGGGGATGGACTGGGTGACACGTCCCCCGGAAATCTGGAAAAACATGAAAAAAATATAGTAAATAATGAGTTAAGCCTACAGCATACTATTTAGATATGGAGTGCTCTAGAATGCAAAGTTTAACTATTTATGAATGGAAAAATTCTCTCGCTCGGTCACTCCGCTCCCGTTGAATACACTTAACCTTTAGATTAAAGAAAATATATAAGCATTTATTACATATGCAGAGAGGAATCGTCCCCTTAAAATATAAGTCACATAAAATTGTCTTAATGACGATTTATTGTTGCCTATCACTATAAGAGAAGAGAGAAAAGGGTGGCAGACTTTTATTTACCTGTGTGTGAATAAAAGTGGTGTTAGATGCATAGTTTTAAACTACAAAACGTAAAATTTTCCGGCTCGGTCGCTAAGCGACCTAAAAATAAGCGACCTAAAAATAAGCGACCTAAAAAATAGAATATTTATACCAAGGGCGATTATAAATGCGACATTAATTTTCATGGTATTCTTACAATATTTATTTCAGTTCTTACTGGCTCAGCCCCCTCAACATTTTTGGCTCATCATGATTACGCCACTGGACCAGACACTGTACCGTTACTAAACCCCATCCTCACACTAAAAGATCAAATACAAGACCAAAGTGAAACATATGCGTCAACTCTCTGTTCCGTATTCTGAACATCGGTTTAACTTAAACAAGTTAAACTCCAGTCTAAGTTACATCAGAGTTTAATTAAAACTGACTTATACCTCAAGTCTTAAGTCTTTAAGTTAAACCGGAGTTCAGAATCTGATTTTCTAAAACTCCGGTTGGCGGTTTAAAGGGCAGGTTTAGACTGGGTTTAAACCGCACTTATACCGCGGTTTAAGTTAAACCGGAGTTCAGAATACGGGCCTATAACTTTCCACTAAATAAAGCCTGCCTAAAGAAATTGTCGCCGGAGCAAAGATCGGATAAACGATGTCGGATCTTAGACCTACCCACTGGTGAAGGAACTGCGGCGTAAGTCGTTGGAATTGAGATAAACGATACACGATATTCTGGTCCCGGAATACTGCTAACTTGTCCTTCTTGGCTTACGTACGCAGTTACCTTTATATTGTCCAACGAATTATTGTTCGATATAAAAGCAAAAAATAGCCTTTAGAGAGCGATTAACAACGTCAAGTAGAAGCATCCTTCATTAAACAAAATATAATAAATTAATTCAAAATGCGATTTAAATCAAGAGATCATTTAAAGGTATATAGGCATACAGGTCAGTACAATCTTAAGCCCCGGCTCACGTGAGGCGTCATTTGCTGACGTTAGGACTGCGTCAGTGACTAGTACGGTCCTTTGCGCGTCATGAAAGTGTGACATCATTTAAAAATTAATTGCAAAATGAACAGTACAAACAATACTTTTAATCACTAGCGTATGGGTTGATTTCAATTGCCTTCACGGGCTTGATTAGTGCAAGTAATGACGCAGTTGAAATGACGCCTCGTATGAGCCGGGCTTAAGTATGACTCAATATTAATAACGCAGAATGTGTTTCTTTCTCCATCCCTCATTCTCTGTCTCACTCTCCCTCTCTCTCTCTCTCTCTCTCTCTCTCTCTCTCTCTCTCTCTCTCTCTCTCACTCTCTCTTTCTTCCTTCCTATCTGTAGTGACTGTGGTATAGGCTCCATGTAGCCCCAAGATCGAGATAATCATATAAAGATGTTATTTCTATATACTTTATCATTTTCAGCATGATTCCTCGTTTATTACTCTGTGATGGATCTGTCTTTCTTCATTGATGAAGAACAATTTGCATTCCCAATTCTTGATACTATAATTGTACATAACTGAAGTTCTTTAACTTGACATTTTTTCATCTTTATTAAGCTGTTAAGATCATGATTTTTATGATTATTATTAAATTCATGATTATGAATTCTAAACTAACAAATTTACATAAATGAAAAGCATAATCTCTGTCATGTGTGTAGTAACCCACCGTAATATTATAATCCGTATCCTTTGGGATATTGTCGATGTTTCTGAAGAATGTAACATCAGGACCGTCAGCATACTTATGAGAAAAAAAAACAAGATAATCGCATTTAAGCCCAGCGCACACTATACATGTTGTACGATCTGTCTGCCATCCGATTTCGGAAGAAAATGTAATAATAGCATTTAATATAAACATTTAAGCGCGTAAAGTATTTGATCGAGGTTCGAAAAAGAATACTGAAATAAAAATTACGGCCTATTGTGAGCCTTCTAGTCAGAGGAAAGTCCAAATCGGCTCCGAATCGTAGTTATGTCGTAGCAGTTCTACGATTGTCTACGATTTGAAACTGATTTTGCCCTTACGCTGGGTAGTAGAAGGCTGACATCGCACTAATTTTCTATGTTTAGTATTCATATTATTGTTCAGAACCAGAATCAGGAAGACTTAATTTGTTTAAATGTCCATATCGAATGCTATTGCGATTTATTTTCAAAATCAGATCGTAGTCGATGGTAGCGATAGTAGTAGTGCAGTTGGTTTTATTTCCAGTAATGCAACCTACTAACAGGACAAAGCTCGTTGGTTCATAACGATTGCAATAAATGCACAAACAACACAACCGTATGGAAAACGACTCTATACAATTTCAACACTTTATTGTAAAAGACAATAATTCGTCTGCTTGGATACAGAAGGGCGTTAACTCGTACTTTAACACCTAGTGAGCGCTCATCTGGCTCTCAACTGGTATTTGAGAGTAGAACGTTTTAATAATGTTCGCACATTTCAATAGACGTTGCGCTAATTCGAGATGTAGGCTGTTGGATGTTTTCGTAAATCTTTGCGATCATGTTCATCACAAAACAAATCTGGTCATACAATTTTATGCAGAATAAATTACGTCTTGATTATACATGTAGTCCTTAATATCAATTTTTTATTTGTAATGTAATTTCATACATGTAAGGCTTATTATTTGCATGGCAAGTACTTTTTAAATTTTCTTTCCTGCGTTTCCTCTGTTAACAGATCTGGATTGAATTAATCCGATTTAATAATTAATTTAACTGTTTATTTTCTAGAAAGATATGGGGAAAAAATTTCAATAATCTCACCTCTCTACTAACGCGTAAAAGTTTGTTGTATATGATGTTGTGTGTGTTATCAACATTCAGTAGGAAATAGGTGAGAAGTCCGTTAATCTGGACTGGACGACGCCACGTCACGTATACTGTGACAACATTCATCGTGTTTTGATATTTGATGACATCATCTACACGTACGTCTACCGGTACACCGATTGTTGCTATGTCTGATATGAGAATATGGGTTAATGAACAGAGAAAGAGACAGAGACAGAAGCAGAGAGACAGCAAGACAGACAGGCAGAGAAAGAGACAGAGACAGAGGCAGAGAGACAGCAAGACAGACAGACAGAGAAAGAGACAGAGACAGAGGCAGAGAGACAGCAAGACAGACAGACAGAGAAAGAGACAGAGACAGAGGCAGAGAGACAGCAAGACAGACAGACAGAGAAAGAGACAGAGGCAGAGAGACAGCAAGACAGACAGACAGAGAAAGAGACAGAGACAGAGGCAGAGAGACAACAAGACAGACAGAGAAAGAGACAGACAGAGAGACTACCATACAGAGATTATTATTAACCGGATTTTTCAAAAACTTAATTACGTCCTGTCAATGTCACACTACCTGTTCCGATTATTGCTCCAACTGGGGATATGATCCGAAAATTGTGAAGAAATTAAAGCAAAAGGCAAGTAAAATTCAACGGAATATAATCTCGTTCCAGAAAATTAAGTATGTATGAATGAAATAAAGTATCGTGTGTATCGGTTTTTAACCTTCTTATATGTTTACAGGAGTATGTATGTTGCCGAAGATGTAATATAATTTGATGCCCTTTCCCGTAATAGTATCCTCTTGAAATTTCATTTTTGCCCCCCCCCCCAAAAAAAAATGAGTAAGCATTTTGACCATTTAGAACGATTACTGGTGATTTCTTTGAAGTAAGAGAGACGAAAGCGGATATTTACCTCTTGACGCACAATAGCTAAGATCAGATGTCTGCACGTAACAATCTGAAAAATTAAACATTTTAAAGTTTTCATTTAGCTTACTTTAACAACTATTTCGTTTTACATTCCAAAGGTTTGCTAAGTTGCTGTTACCCACAATCTAAATCCGTTAATTGCTTGTACAATATTAACTCACAGCAGTACAGTTTCTCCTTTTATTGGCGTTTTTGGATTATCTTCTGATCCAAAATGCTAGGAATTACACAATACATGAGTAGAAAGAGCAAAAATGAGTGAAAATTTTGATTCTACTAATGCAGTACATTGTCCTGTTTATGAATATTAAAGAGCGATTTTAATAATAGTAACTAATCATTAAACTCTCTAAATTTCCAACACAGCGTTAAGTATGTAATCACTATTTTCGTGTGCAAAATGGCAATTTTGTGGGGGTTTTTTTATATTTTATTATCATTTACATCGGTTCATGTAATATACATTTTCACTTTTTATAACTACATGTATGTAGGAGTGGAAAATAAGAATAATTTGTGCGAAATTGAGGAGGGAAAGTTGATTAATTTAGACTTTAAGAAAACTTCGAACCGCTATGGTTTAATAATGAAAGTCATTATCGGATCACATATACTTTCTGAAATGCTTTCGTAGGCTTCAAGTGAAGAAGGATGAGACACATCTCTCATTTCGTACGAAATCCAGGCTGGTACATGGTACATGGTACTAATAGCAGGCGGGAAATCGTACAAACATTCAAAAACAGAGGGGAATCTAGGGGGCTAGGCGAAACTAAATCTGGAATACATTAAATACACATCGATCATGTCGATTACAAAAGAAAAAGATGTGCCTCCTGAACCCCCCCCCCCCCCACACACACACACACACACACACTCACACAGGATTTTTTTTTCGCCCCTAAACTTGAAAAACTGATTTTTTTTTTTCTTCTTTCCTTTCCTTTTCTTTCTTTTAATTTATCTTACCCAACAACAACAACTAAAAATAATAAATTAATCAAAAATCCTGGATTCGCCGCTGAACATGAATAATATGACGAGTCTCCTTCCTCTCCTGTCGTAAATATTTGACGAAGGCCAGTTAATGTGGATGAAATAAGATCGATAATAAAGCAGTTGTTTATTTTTGATTGCCTTTCGTACTAACCTGGTGCTTTTGACGGAAATTCCTTCGCGGGCTGTGTAACCCCATGAGAGGTAGAGTCGTACAGACCCAACTAAAATCAATTAGACAAATACATCGTACGTAGGTAAAATAATCTGGGTTGGTTGCCCACTAAATCGAATTTATATCTTCGTAGAGAAATATGGATGAGGGCAAGCCAATGTTTTCCATTCGTCAGAATTTCATCACTTAGTGGTTAAAATATTGGTATGTTGTTTGATCTAATGACGGGTGTCGATCTTTAATGGGGGCAGGGGATATTCCCCACCCCTATCTTAAGTTTGGAGACGGTTTAAGATGTCAAACGTAGATAATTCAAGATATACATGTACATGTTTATACACAAAATTTAGAAATGTATACCAACATCAATGTATACCAACAATAATTGTCAATATTACCATATTACACCCCCCCCAAAAAAAAAAAAAAAAAAACCTAAAACAAATAAATAAATAAAAGAATAAAAAAGAAAGAAATAAATGAAATAAATAAATAAATGAAATAAACAGAATAAAAACATAAATACATAAATAAAAATAGTAATTTTCTCTAAATTGATTATGAAGTGTTGAAATAAATGTTTGGCCTTTGTCCCTATGTATTAGGACTTTATTCTTACCTGAAAGACATATGTTGAGCCATGTTGGAGATTACTGAACGCTGCAAATGTCTCGGTCTGGATTAAAATGTATATAAATACGAATAATTTATACGAATACGAATCTATTAGAATTACTCTGCTTAACGATGATTGTCACATTGAGAACACTTGAAATACCTGATACATTTGTTCACATTAAAGTCCACTGCAGGGTTAGGGTCAGAGTTGCAGGGTCCATTTAACACGATTAACGCTACTTGCCAGGCATCAGAAAACCTAGGTTATATCACTTCGTACGATGATTTTTGTTCGTATTTTAAAAATCTATGATTCACTTTCCCATTTTTTTTCTTTTTTAATCACCTTACACCTAACTGATTTTCTGCATTTCTTCTTCCTTCTTTTTTTTTTTTAAAGAGAAAAACTATATCGGAATTTTCTTGTTTTTGTCCTTCTACCTCTATTCTTTTTTAGTTGATCCTCTCTGGCTAGTTTTCCATTTGTTCCATCAATAATGTCACATTTCACCATCATGACCATTAAGATTTGATGATGTAAGAAGGACGTGAAATGCATATCAAAATCGAAACATATTCATATCTACTAATGGGATGTATTTGGTCTATTTCTTCTTACATCGTGTCGTACAAGCTAGAAATGACCCCAGATTTGTGCATGAACTGGAACTTACCACATATTTGAATGCATCATCCTCACAATTCAGATATGAGGAAAAGAAGTTTCCATCTGCCTTTATACTTCCAACCATAAACTGGTCATATCCTAGTTAGTGATAAATTGATTTAGTGAAATCGAAAGTCATCTGCAATGGTGTTATTCAAGAAAATTGCGTATAATAGCACACTATATTAGTCATTATCGTGGATTTTATGACTCTTGTTGCATGTAGCTATGTATGCATCGACTGTAAAACGTATTTATAAGAAGTTATCACATATTTTGATAAATCAACAGCATTTTTTATCAAATATTTTTCAAAACTGAATACTCTTGTGAATTGATTTATTAGATTAGAGACTACTTAACCACCCGAAATTAAAGGTCTTTGGACTCAAGAATATAAACATGATAAATGAAGAGTTTGCAATTTAATCTTATTAAAATAATCAATCACAGGTGAGTGTCGGTGTATATTTTTTTACGAGGCCAAAGGAAATTGGTGGCAAAATAAAACATCCGAAATGAGACTTGGATAAAGTACGTAGAAGCTATAACAATGGTAATAACTTTTGAATATATAAACTGCAAGCTGCTGCAAGTTCACTCCTCTCTCTTCAAAACTATCTGTCCGAGGATGAGATAGCATTTTGCATAACACACCCAAATAAAATATGTCCTAAGAAAAAGTCTACAATGTCACACCCCTTAACATATACTCTTGTTGCTATGCCCACCCTGTCTATCGAAAGTTAGTCCGATCTAAGGCACCTGTTATACATAACGTGCACAGGCTACCCTGGTAGCACACAACAAATTCACACATTAAAAAACTAAAACCTAACTTTGAGTAAGATTATTATACTATCTAATCATGTTTTAATTTCTTTCAACATCAACAAAATATTTGACTTAGTATAGTGGCCTTGAAGCAACTTCTTCCATATAATGCACTGTATGGAGGATAAAATATAAGGCTGGTGGAACCAATGTCTGTATTCATTCGTATGTGCTAAATTAGAAACAGAATATCATACAATAATATTTATCAAACTGAAGATATGACAAATCTACTATCAATATGATACTAGTACTAGTTTTGAACAGTGGCGTAGCTACCAGGGTTACTTGGTTCCTCCCCCTCCCCATGGAATTGAGGGAAAAGGGTGGGGGCAAAAAGAGAAAAGGAAAGAGAAAAAGAGAGAGAGAGAAATGGAATGTGAAATTAAGATGCTACTACGCTCCCCCCCCCCCCCCCCCTTCAATGACTGGCCTTAATAATTTGCATTTTATCAACTGACTATGACCATGATGACTGGTGCCCCTCAAAGTCTGGACCCACATTACGCCACTGGTTTTTTAGGTTTGGAAAGGAAAGCATCTTACCTGATCCCTGCGGATGCTCCCAACTGAAGTTAGCCCTGAGATCGTAGGACTGATCATTATCTGTAGCATTTATGTGGACAGTTTGAAATTCCACCTTCAAAGAGCTGGTCACCACTTCAGCTGCATTATTATATAGAAATAGAGATGAAACTACTAACTATAAAATATTGCGTCAGAGAGGAAAGGTCAAGCCCCTGTGCCTGCAGTATTTACATTCATCAGAAATATCAATTTAACGATAAAATTGAGTTCTCACTATGCAATGACATTGTAAACGAATCTATCTAGAACTTATTTCGAAAGGCTGATTATATATTGCATGAGCATTATTGTGTTTTATGAGGTTTTGGAATTATCAAAATTATTTTTGAAATGCTGAAAAAATCGCCCATACAATGAAAGGCACTGCACAAAGATAATTATGGGACATTACAAACGTGTTATTAATTCAATTCGTTCCCAAGTATTCAAACCTACTTTGGTAGCATTAGCAGCATTAAGGCATTTCAATTTTCATGTGATAGTTCTAGGAAGTAAGAAATGAGAAAGCTCACACACCCATGGGCTCAAATCCAGGGGGACAGGGGGACATGTCCCCCCCCCCTCCCCCCCCCCCCTCCCCCCCCCCCCCCCCCCCCCCCCCTCTCCAAAGAAAAAAATGTGATAACCTTTCTTTTCAGAAAATTTTCGGACATTTCGGTTTCGGACAGGTACAAAAGTTAAATCATGTGGTGACCCCCCCCCCCCCCCCCATCCATTTCAAAATGGATTTGCACACACCTTTCACCTTTACCAGAACTCAGCCTTCTGTTTAATGTCAACAAACATTGTAGATGACAATAAGCAAAGCTTTAAAACAAAAATGACTGTATCTTTTTTTTTTCGATTTCGTTACTAAAAAATCAAATAAAATAAATGAAACTCACCGAATGGGTATATGGTTTTACACTTCTGGCAATGGATGGTCAAACTAAGCACTGAAAAGATTAATAAAGCAGGCCATATCCACTTCGGAACCGCCATAGCAGTATTTCTTGATCCTTCACACAATTATCAATAATATCGCCATTATGGCATGTTTCCAATATGTACACTGAGAAGGTTGACTTGCTTCTGATGAGATTGAGAAGCGCTCTTCGGCGTTGAGGTTGAATTACTAAGGAATGTGTATACGCCTCTCCCTTTGGTCTCTGCCTCATCTCAAAACCGTAGACGTAAATGCTATATCTTGTAATTGCAGATCGATTAAAGCAACACCAGTCTTCCCCTAAACCTGCATTGATCTGCTGGTACTTGACATATTTCATATCTCATATTTATGACAAGTATAATTTATGTTCGTGATGCTTTATTGCTTTTTTTAGTATGAATTCCTACTTATGAAAATAAATGATCTTGGAGAATCAATTGATTTGAAATGTGAATCAACTATGGTTCATGAAACACAAGAATGAACAGACATCTTGAATAAGGAGGAAGGTAGACTTCCTACCAAGGGGTAGGCTATGCTCCGATAAACCTTTGATAATGTGCTCGTGTTTACTTATTTTTTCATATCGAGGTCCATAAGACTTTGGAATGTATAGAAGTGTCTAATTCAATTTTGTTGGGGTCTTTTTAACAGTGAAATATCGTAAAAATTAATGTGTGTTATGTGTGATACGGCAGCAGGATTACCCTTATCAAAATGTACATGTATTTCTTTTTTCTTTCATGTCTATTGCTATAACCCCATGCAAGTGTCGCATGGTCATTGCATAATTGCCACTAAGCCAATTAGACATGTATTTCCGATAAAAAGTTTATATTTTTGTTGTTGTTGATTTTCATATTCGATGGCGTAACCAACTCCCGAAGCACATCGTAGACAGTGATTATTACGTAAGCCCCGCACAGCAAGGTCGTACAGTCCAGTGATTTTCCTAGTCTCTTATTAGTCGTTCGCTAGTGTTTGACGCAAGGGTTGTGCATACTGAAAAGGAAGACAGAGAGAATAAAAACAAAGAAATACATAAGGAAAAAGGGAAGACAGAGAGAAGAAAAACAAATAAATACATAAGGAAAAGGAAGGCAGAGAGAAGAAAAACAAAGAAATACATAAGGAAAAGGAAGGCAGAGAGAAGAAAAACAAAGAAATACATAAGGAAAAGGAAGGCAGAGAGAAGAAAAACAAAGAAATATATAAAGAAATGAAAAGAAGATATAGAGAATAAAAACAAAGTAATACATAAGGAAAAAGGAAGACAAAGAGAAGAAAACACAGAAATAAATAAGGAAAAGAGAAGAACGAAGAAAAACAAAGAAATACATAAGGAAAACAGGAAGACAGAGAGAAGGAAAAAAAAGAAATACATAAGTAAAAAAGGAAGACAGAAAGAAGAAAAACAAAGAAATACATAAAGAAATAAAAGAAGATATAGATATCGAAAAATAAACTCAAGACAATTTCAATAGCCCTGTCTATCACCTTTAGAAAGGTGCGAACATTACAATGGCGTATTACGTAATCCGAGCAAGATTTCTATGGGCAGTAAAATAGGCCTTTGAAATTGCCCTTGAGTTTATTTTTTGAAAGTAGTTTTTATCGTGTTAAGTAAAAAAGGAAGACAGAAACCAAAAAAAACAACAACAAAGAAATACATCAAGAAATTAAAAGAAGATAGAAAGAAGAAAAACAAAGAAATACATAAAGAAATTAAAAGAAGATAGACAAAAGAAAAACAAAGAAATACATAAAGAAATCAAAGAAGATATAGAGAATAAAAACAAAGTAATACATAAGGAAAAATGATGACAAAGAGAAGAAAAACAAAGGAATGCATAAGGAAAAGAGAAGAACGAAGAAAAACAAAGAAATACTTAAGGAAAAACAGGAAGACAGAGAGAAGAAAAACACAGAAATACATAAGTAACACGATAAAAACTACTTTCGAAAAATAAACTCAAGACTATTTCAATAGCCCTGTCTATCACCTTTAGAAATGTGCGAACATTACAATGGCGTATTACGTAATCCGAACAAGATTTCTATGGGCAGTTCAATAGGCCTTTGAAATTGCCCTCGAGTTTATTTTTTGACAGTAGTTTTTATCGTGTTAAGTAAAAAAGGAAGACAGAAACCAAAAAAACAACAACAAAGAAATACATAATAAATTAAAAGAAGATAGAGAGAAGAAAAACAAAGAAATACATAAAGAAATAAAAAGAAGATATAGAGAATAAAAACAAAGTAATACATAAGGAAAAATGAAGACAGAGAGAAGAAAAACAAAGGAATACATAAAGAAAAGAGAAGAATGAAAAAAAACAAAGAAATACATAAGGAAAACAGGAAGAGAGACGAAAAGCACAGAAATACATAAGTAAAAAAGTAAGACAGAGAGAAGAAAAAACAAAGAAATACTATAGTACTGCTGCCACGCCAGCCGTGTTGTTTATCATACACACGTGGATATTGGACAAACGACGACTGTCATTACATCTATCAGGTGTTCTTTTCAGCTGCTTGCAAAAGATGAATTATGATTTTGATTGATTTATAGCAAAACGCCATGGAAAAAAATTCGTCCAGGATAGATTGATCAAGTATAAATTTGTCTTTAAAAGTATCGTATTTTGCGGCCGTCCCTTTGCTTTTAAAGCCGTCCCTGTGAATTTAAAGATTGAGAACGCATCTTGGAATCGTTCATGCCTTCTCCATTCACATAGGGTTTGCGTGCAAATTCTCTTGCACAGTGGAGCGCGGAGAGTGATCTCCTGGTAATCGATTAACTATTTTGATGTCAATTTATTACGGGTTTGCGTTAATTTACTACACTGGTAGAGGAACATGTAGAAGTAGCAATAATCATATATCGTCTCGTTTGTCCAGCAATTGCCCTTTCCGGAACTGGCCCAGGTCCATGTTTACTCCACTCTTTTTTTTTTTTTTATTAGATTTAGATTTATTAGATTTAGATTTTTATTTCATTACATTTTCATTTTTCAAAGTATATAACAATAAGCATTATGAAGTTGACAATATTCAAAATAATTGACAACACAACTTGGTGCATAAACATTTTTCCATCATTACAAGTAAAACAAAGTGCATTAAAGTTTGAGTTGTGAGAGAAAAAAAAAAGTAACATCAATGAAGACTACGTAAGATTAATTTTATGAAAATGAGAATGAAAACAGAGACCAGCTTAGAAGCAGAGCTTGTAGAAGCGCTGGTCCCTGGCAAAAAGATAAAGCATGAATACAGTACATAAAAAGAACTAGACTGGGCAATCATGCATAAAATGCCCAATAAAAGGGAAAAAAGAAGAAGACAGATACATGGCCGTGGAAAGCAAACAAATTATAGACATAACACACTTTCTATCGAAGAGAAAGCATTGAAAAATATTGTAAACACAAAAAGCTGGAAAAAGTAGGAAAATAGTAACGTTTTAAAGGAGTAAACTTACAAAAGACGGAACAAGAAGGACAAAGTGACAGGTAGGGGTTAGGACGGGAGGGTGGGAAAGGGACAAGATCTTGAAGGTTTCATTTCGTCTATAGATTTTGCTACAAAGAAAAAAATGCTGCATACTTTATTTTGATAGAGGATTGTAATTCTTCTCTCTTTTTTTCTTGTGAAAATAGACAATAGAAAAATAGACAAACGTTAATGCTCTTTATTTTGCTTGTAATAATTGAAACTGTTTCTACACTTAGTTTCGTTGTCAATTAAAAATATGTTATATTGTTAATTGCACAATAATTATTGTGATATACTTTGAAAATTAAAATTAAATGAAATAAAATCTAAATCTGAAGTCTGAATATACGGAGATGTGTAAAAAAAAAAAAACTAATCAAATTCCTTTAAACTAAGAGCTGAAAATACGTAGGTTATTTGTGTCCATATAGATTACGATTTTGTTGTTGATGATATTCTGTGGGCTATGACGTGAAAGGGAATTCTAAACTCAAAAGGAACCATCTATTCAAATGCGTTCTTTCTTTCTCCGAGAATATCTTCACTGACTGGACTATTTCCTTTTAAGATGTTGGTCACCCCTGCTCATATATCCTCGAAATCAAGGAACTTCACATTTCCTATGTTTGTTCCTGATGTCAATACCACCTACCACTTAACCTAATGAGAGCTTAGATCAACAATGACTTCATGTTTCCTGAGGAAGTTTTACACCGCAGATTAATTGGTTTCTAGAGCAGAGGTTACCAACTAATATTGTGATAGCTATACTCGTGTTGAATGATTGAAGCTTAGTTGTGATGCAGACGTGTTTTCCATGTAGTTCAGTAGTTAACAGTTATTCGAGAACTGAAGTGCGTCTCTGCCAATTACAATTATATAATTCAAGAAATAATCAGGATGGGATTGTTACAATATGTAAGAGTTTTTCAACTTTGTTTTCTACTCACTGAAATATGGATATGTTCTTCTATGACTACCTCTAGGATAAGGCCTGCTGGGGGGTTATCTGTAGCCGATTCTTGTGAGGATAATCTGCTACCTGAACCCCTGTCCTGCCAGGCTGCCTTCTTGCCAAGCTTCACGGACGTCGACGAGGAGGCTGAGGTGGAGGTTGAGCTTACTTGTTCGTGGTCACACGAATACCCGGTCCAGACGATTAAGTTCAAGCATGGATTTGACAACATAGAGGCACAGTTGAAACTCAGTAAAGAAATGACAATCATTACGAGGAAGATCTTTGGATCTAGTGAAGGAGATTTGAGTGTGATCGGATTTTTCTGCGAGTTCTCATTTTTACACCCCCTCTGTGGACCGATAAGTGAGCGTTCGCCATGTTCTATCGCAAGAGCCGAGGTTCGCTCAGACCCTCTAATTCAAGAGGTCGGCCTTGGTGGCACTGCACAAGTCTCATGTCTCCAACGCAACAATGGGAATGCTAAAGACGAACCAGCCAATGTTACATGGAAAGTAAAGAAAATGGCTCAAAGTAAGTTCTTCACTTTGACTAATGGTTCAAGACGGAGCGTATCAGAAGATAGAACATTAATTTCATTATCAAGTATGCGTGCTGGCGACAACCTAACACTTGTCAGATGTGATGTTGAAGGTAACGCTACCACTAAAAACTATGGAATAAGTCAGTTAAGAGTGGTCGAAGCCACGGCAACTGTACCTAGCACTTCATACCCAACAACAAGTTTACCTACAACCAGTGCCACAACCAGTGCCACAACCAGTTCTTCCACCAGTGTGTTACAACGCACAACAGACAGAGTCATCAGGACTAACACACCAACTTCAGGGCAGACAACCTCACTCATTACGAGCCCTTCGACTAAAGTTGTCATCTTCGAGAACATTTACTTCATCATTTCCATTATCCTAGTGCCAGTTGTCATATTCTTTGGAATCTGCATCATTATTATGATGGTGCGACATCGAAGCAAGAAGAAGGTCTCTACAGAACCGAGACATGTGCCTGCAGGGAATCATGCTGTCAATGATAACATGTACGAATACGAGGCGAATGACAATGCACTCGAGCACGAATACTTCCAGAGCTGTCAATGCATGGCAGATGATACTACGAGCCAGCACAGTGAGTACGTGAACGACAGAATGCTTCATGGTGGAAGACCCGGGCGAACAACGAGGATGTTAAGAAGTAGATCAGATAGCCGTCTAGCGCAGATGGCGGAGGTGATTCCCCTTAACGAGTTACCAAAATCTCAGAGTGCTTGGGCTCTTCCTGGTCTATCAGCAGACGTTCTGGACAGACCGATGCCAGAGATGCCAGGACGGAAGCGAAGTATGACGGCAAGCGCCGCCATGCGTCCTCCCGTTCCTCGCAGTGACCCTCCACATCGATCTTCAGAGCCGCTGGAATACGCCACGATTGATGAAAGTATGCTGAATAGAAGTTTGAATATTAGTGACACTCAGCCATATGCCTGTACTGAACTCCATCCGCGATCACAAACCTTGGATCCAAAGCTATTCATCCCGAAAAGGAAGCAAAAAAAGTAAACAGTATGCATTCTAATAATAGTTTTTGTCTTGAGACTACTAAAAATTTACTAAAGAGTGTTAAATTTCTAGATTACTCCCTTCATGTTGAATATGTGAAGAAGCAGATTCAAAGTTTATCATCAATTGTCAATGTCAATGATAACTGGTGAAGTGATCAGTTCTCTGTGTGTAATTGATTTCTGGACAAAATTTATGAAAAAGCTGTGTTATTTCCTATCATCATGATAAACTAAGTAAAAGCGGTAGGAGCAGTCCGTGGTCAATACACTTCAGGTTTACGTTTTAATGTAGCCTCTGATGTTACGTCAGTTGAAATGATATTGAGATCAGTTAGTTCTAAACACCTACAAACATTAATCATTAATCATGAAATGACGCAATAGTTTGAGCCTGCACCACTTCCGGGAAATGATCGGAGGCAACCTTCGTGTAATCAATTTCCTAATTCCGCTGTCCTTTCACAAAAGTTCCTGGATTGCATTTTATTTATCGAACTTCATTTCGTTCTTAACAAATATTTGTAAAATCTAGTGATGGTTTAAGTCGGCATTTACGTTTAATCCGCGAAAAGCAGAATATTAATAATATGGATAGCGCCGGTATCCGCTTAGTTCTCACGCTCTGTATGGTGCTCTTGGTGCTTGTGGTGTGATTACAGGAAACTGAACTTTATATGTAAGACCCTATTTCTTGTCTCTAAATTTAAAGTCAATTTTTAGTAGTCGTAGTGAAGTTCAAATTCGATAGAAACGTTTTTAAAAAGCATTACTGTAAGATATCACAATTGTCGAAGTGAATGATATACTGTTAACTGCACGTGTGACTCAAACATTCCGGTGCATTAGTATTTATTACTGGCTGAACATATACACTTCTATATCGTGGTATACAAAACACAATGTATGGTATCGGTGAAGGTGTAATGGCGACACTACGATTACTATTTGTAAATGTGTAATAATTATATGTTTTGGTATAGTTTAGGCATTTTATGCATTTAAATATGATATAATTCTGTATAATATTGAGTGTAATGAAGACAGTGAACAGCTAATGAATGCAATTCGTACTGTAACTCTCAACTCAACTTATTACCAAATTGAAACCTTTTTTAGTTCCAAATTGAAAATCATGTTGCCTATTTGAGAGTTGTGACGAAGGCAAAGCGAGATTCGAGCAAAAGTTTCAGAAATAACAAAATAAATAAAATTGGAATGATTAACTATATACGCTCAACAGCTCAAGGTAAAGTTGGGGAGTTAGGTTGTTTTTATACGTACGTGCAGTAACACGTTATTCATTGTTGTACGTGATTGGTACCCTTTAAAGGTATTAGATAGTTTTGGGAAGCCCTCAAAAACTTTTCGTGAGATTTCTTTGATTTTACTTAATAAATAGCAGGGTACTAACATAACTAAGATGCTGTGAAGTTTTTTCCTCCTCAAGTGAAATATTTATCGAATTAGAGGTGAAAAGAATGAAAATCCCTGGCCAAAAAAGGAGGGGATGTAAATTCGAACAACGGCCACACACATTACTCACATGAGGATTGCTGTGTGTTATAGAATACGCTACACATAGTGCGAAGCGCTGGGTTTATTATGTGGGGAACCTTCGGGTGGATATGGTCTCAGCGTGAGGCAGTGAAAAGCCGTTACCAAGCGTTTCTTACAGATATTTACACTAAAATTTGTTCGAAATCGTGAATGGAATGTTAAATAATCTCGTACATGTGTCTTATGATAAAAGGAGAATAGTATGTGACTATGTTAGATAAGTTTCTTGCCAGTATGATTTTTTGCTACCGAGACTGTCTATGAGCTTTAAAATTACTACAACGGGAGTGACTAATACAATATTCATAGTAATGTGACACTATATAGATTGATCAGGATTCCAGGATGACACTGATGCTGACGTAAATATTCATATTTCGTATACATGTTCACGAGATACCAGAAAAACTAATGGTGTTGACATTGATATATCAAAATCAAAGAGCGCGGCATATGCACAATATTATTTACATATTTGAACTTTTCTTTCATTTTTTAATTGTAATTATTTTGTGTGAATATTTTTAAATGCAGGCAAAAGCAAAACATACATTCAAAACAAATAATCATTGTTTGTGAATTAAAATATAAAATGCAGTACTAGTACATTATAACTCATGGTGTTGATAATGATATATCAAAGATCATCTTAAATGCACAATATTATCTACATTTTTGTACCTCTCCTTCGTTTTGGAATTGTCATGATTTTGTTTGAATAATTGTTAACCCTTTCGAGACAATTGCCTACATTTTGTGGTTTGGCCCAATAACTTTTGATTCAGAGCTCTAAAAAATATACCAGATGCATGAGCAGAAAAAGCAAAAATTTCTCTACACATGTCCAATTTTGTTGCATGACCTTTATTGCGTTTGATGGCAGGAATTTTTTTTAAACGAGAGTGAGCTTTAAAATCCTTAAATTGGCAACACAATGAGAGGTTCTTAATCTTTCTTTTTCATCAAAATTGTCAATATTTCCAACTTTTCGAAAAAAAAAATCATAACCATGTATATTGTTTTCAAAGACATTCCACCTTATTAGAACCATGTAGCACTAAAAGAAAAATATTATTGTTGCCAATTTGAAGAACAAAATGTGATCAATTTAGCCCTTAAATAATTCCTGTCCTAATGGGGTTAAGTGCTGACAAAAAGTAGAAATTACTATTTGAAACAAATAATCATTGTTGTGTGAACTAAAATATAACATGCGCCACTGCGTTTTTTGATTTATCTTAATGATGCTTTTTTTTTTTTTTTTTTTTGCTTTCTTCCAGTATCAATGATAACAGAATAGAAATGGCAAAATAATCAAAACATGATCTTGAAGAGTTAATGGTCATAATAAACATAATTGTTACCATCAAAATATTGTTATAATAATTTTTCAACACTATTCATGAGTAAATTAAAAGGAAAATGGCTGAAGAAGAATGAACAAGATAAACCGAGTATTATCAGTTGGGGTTATATTACAGGCTACAACATTGCGAATTGATTCCAATCCTGTGTCATATCATTTCATTTGTTGTCATTTTTAAAGTGATGTTTGCTCCATACAGGATCGTCGCTAGCATGGCTAGAGAGAAATGTTAGGTGTGATGCATGGATCTTGGAGTCGGGGTGCTAGGTTGATGCAGTACCCTCTGTTTCTGTTTAAAGTGTACACTATCAGGGAGTGTAAAGCATTCGTGAAAGAGTCGCGGGTGCTGAGGTGTTGTCATCGAATTTTTTATTGAAAAGGTTGCCCAAAATGCGAGGATTTTTTTTGTTTTTTGTTTTTTGTTTTGTTTTTTGGGTTGTTTTTTGTTGTTGTTGCTTATCTGAGAATTTTGACACTGAAAAGGTATCCCTCAGCACGCCCAATGAAAAGCTGCTCATAGTTGCCTTGTGTGACACCTCCATACCGGTTTCGCTCTGTAATCAGTGTAGTGCCAAAAACTAGAATCAGCAGATGGCAAATTTATTTATTTGATTTGCTTTCAGCATATACCTATAAGTTCTGAAATACGAACTCCAAAAGCAAGGATACAACATTCTAAAAAAATATACACCTGATGAAAACATCTACTTTTAGACATAACTAATTATTTCAGGACTCCGCAAATTTTGGATCAGCACACCAATCATGATCCCTCCAATAATGCTTACATCAGAATTATTGTTCTCATATCTGACACTGACTTTATATGATTAATTTGTCAACAATTACATTGTCTGCGATGAACCCTTATGAATCCTTAAATTATACTTAGAGGATTGCGTCCTTGTTCGTTTACTACTATGTGCAGCTAGCCATTATTAACATATCATCTTTTTGAATGCATCCTATGGAATCCCGACCTCTGCCTACACATACAAGCAATGACCCTTTCACTGATCAATATCACGTATATAACTTACTGCCAATCTAAAAATCATTATCGTGCAATTTATAAATGGCTCTTCTTTAGTCATAATTAAACAAAGTCGAACAGAAGTTTTCACTTCACTCGATTATTGTACTTTAAATGAATAGTATCAATTATTTCAGAGCGATTTCTGTATGATAGAAAAAAACCTGATAAGCACTTGATTATTTCAATTACAGAGGAAGATAAAAGTTGCGGCACTCAAATTTGCCTTAGAAAAAAGAATCAGCTTTTTAATCATTCAAATCTTTTTGCAAGTTTTTACAAAGTTGGGTCACTGTTATCTATTTCAATACAGTAAAAATCACATCGTATTTGTAATGGAATAGATCATAGCATATAGATATACGTATACACAAGTCTATCACATGTCGGCTCTTGAAGAGTCCATCATGCCATATGAAAGAAAGTGATGTTATTTCTACAAAATGTTTAGACCTAACAATCACTTATCATGGGATAACATTGGTTTTGTTTAATGCAACATACTCTATCTTCTGCCGATCTCACACTCGGATGTCTCACAAAGAATTATACCAATCAGTTGTCATCAATCAATAATCATAATTATTCTATGAAAAACCAAGGAGGACTACAAAAGAAGAATTCAACACCTTATGATTTTTCTTCTGATTGTAAGAAACTTAAGATTCTGATAAATAGCACAAATTATGCCTTTACCATTAATCTGTCCTTCAGGTGCATTTCAACGCTATTTTGTCTATATTTAGCTTCATGATAATTTCATTCAGAAGAAAGGAAATTCACTCTTTTGACCACTATGTACTCCAGGAAAACAGGAAAATGATTAAAACCGTGCATGAATAGAACTGGACATTCCTGTATGTATAAGCGATGTGCTTTAATGAGATAAAATTCTTGAATATTAAAGGATGCGTTTGTTCGATGTTGATCGACCATGATACCGATACCCATCGATTCGTTCCCCCTCAACCAGTAGATACAATCAAGTCTCATAGCTTTTTGTTATAAGAATCTGGTATGTAATTCGTTATTCGGTGTGAAAGTCGTCTCTGGTGCTAATCGAGGCTCTCACGATCGAAGTATGTAAAATGCATTGGGGGGGGGGGGATGGGGGGCTAAACCCGACGGCTACGGGCAGGTTGACAACCTTTGCGTCAATGACGTAGATGGTCTACGTAACTTTAAAAGGCCCCTGCAACCCAAACGCAACCCAAATGCAAGTTTATTGCTGTTGATGTGCAGGGATATATACAACTAGTATTCTGTTATTCAAACATCTAGATATGTTTCATAGATTTTTAAATGTTGTTG
>CM046839.1:25618336-25780836 GCA_025618425.1 Heliocidaris tuberculata
GGAACCCTTCCATTTTTACAACTATTGTAAATCATATATTTGACCATAATCAGTACATGATTAACTAATATATTGTCTTTCATATCAGCTCTAAAGCCCAATAACACATCAATCCATTGCAGATTAAGTAGCTGAAACATTTTTAATTCATTTCCCACCTCCTTCCATTTACTGGACACTTTTTCACATTTAAAGAAGACATGGAAATATGTTTCTATATCTTTTTTACAAAATGAGCATAAATTTGATTGAGTTAGTCCAAATGTGTATAGTTTATCATTACAAAATACAACGCTATGTAAAAGTTTGTACTGAAATTCCCTTAACTTCCAATCTAGAGTACAAAATCTGGGAATTGAAAAACATGTTACCACTGCTGACTTATCCAGATTTAAAGCTTATACCTCTGGATGTTTAAAAATAAAGGAATCCTGTATTATACTAATAAAAATTTTGGAAGACAGAGACTCAAAGGAGTACACTCTTTTGTTAATATTAAAATAAATGTTGGAAAAGTCAAGAGTGTCATTCAAAGTATCATCTTTTCTTCTTTTCACCTTCCAAGAAACTGGTAACTTAGTATATACACCATTAAGGAAAAATATATCGTCTACATTTAGACCTTTCCTTATAAAATAATCCCCTGATCTGATATTACCTTCTGCGTCAATCAGATGTTTAACTTGAAAAATGTTAGCATCAAATAGTTTTTCATTAAAATGAAAAATCCTACCTTTAATAAGAGTATTGTTAAAGATAATGTGATTTTCATCATGTGTTTCTTTGACAATAAACTGTTTCTCTTGTAAATAATTCCAGATATTCAAAAATTCGAAGTAGAGATCGGGTACTTTGATATTAAGGGAATTGCAACTGTAATTGCAGAGAAATATTAACCTTCCCCCTACCGTTTTAAATGTATAATCAAAAAACTGTTTCCATTTCATGTCATTGTTGCCACAAAGAAGTAGTCTCTTAATCCACATTACACGTTGAGCGCAAACCATATACTTAAAGTTCAACATTTTTAAACCCCCGGTGTCACAGATCATATATAAAATATTCCTTTTTATCTTTTCGTGACCATTCCAAATAAAATTAAAACAGATTACCTCCATTTCTTTAAAAACCCATGGTGGTACTGTCATTATAGAAGACACATATAATAATTTAGAAATTGCAAAAACTTTTACTAATTGAATTTTCCCAAAAAGTGTTAGATCTCTTTGCTTCCACCACCCTAACAATCTTTTTATTTTGCTCAGTATTTCTTTATAATTCATTTCTTCTTTAACATTATTATCCAAAGAAAAGTATACCCCAAGTACGTTAACCAATGAAACCATCTTACCCGACGTAATACTGGAAAAATCATCATTACTTTGACCAGAAGAACCCAACTTCATAATATGTGTTTTGTCCTTATTAATTTTCAAACCAGATACTTGGGAGAAGGAATCCATTATTTTTTCAAAGATTTTCATATCTTCTGTATCTTTCAAAAAAATAGAGCAATCGTCTGCATACATTACTAACTTCATCTCTATATTGCCTATTTAAATACCTTTCAAGTTTTGTTCATTCCGAATAACCAATGCTAATGTTTCTATGATTATATAAATCATTTATATAATTAAATAATAAAAATAAATATGGAGACAAAGGATCTACTTGTCTTACACCCCTACCTATTTCAAAATAACCTGTGGAAAAACCCCCATTCATGAAACAGCTAACTACATTATTATACAATATTTCTATCCATCTACAAAAATATGAACCAAGTCCATATTTTTTCATTAATACTTTCATATATGAGTGTGAAACGGTGTCGAAAGCTTTCTCAAAATCAACTGTTACTAAAACCCCCTGTACATTGTATGTCTTTGTGTAAAATATAACATCATCAATAATTCTTACAGCTTCTCCAATATTCCTACCGGGCAGAAATCCCACTTGATCTACATGCTCAGCAAATTTGAACAGCGCCATCATAGGCATTTATGGGTTATGATTTTTTTTTTTCTTTCTTTACTGTATTCCTTTATCAGTTTCGCTGAAAGAAAATTTATGTCTCTTAACTTTCGTCATTTCACTTAATAACATAGGTCTAAATTGTATACTAAATTTATAAAATGAATATGGAGTATAATCTTACCTCCATGGTGCAGTATTTCCTCCAAGTCAAGCATACAAATAAAAATCATCTTTGATGTGTGTTTCAGATAAGTTTGCAAATTGTTCTTACACAATGCATATTACTGTGCTTTAAAACTCACAAGAAAATAATATACCAATCATTGAAATAAGCATAATGCGGACAAATAATTATACAAACTAAATTTGATTGATAATAAACCTTATCCAATATTATGCTAAAATGTTATGCGAATTCAGTATTCCTCATTTCATGAGCCGATATTATTTTCCAAATGTTATATGGTAGGTTTAGAGTGAAACTTATTTCATTGCTCCTTGACACTAACGTATTTAAAGGAATGGCAAGGGGGGTAATTTGCTCCTTCTGACAGATTTCTAACCATGAAGAAAATATGCAGCCCCGTCCCCCCCCCCCCCCCCCAATTATGCAAACCAGGACCCACCAAAAGAGGTTTCCCTGCTAAACTATGTACATGTTTATGGATCGTCGTAAGCTCAGATGTAGATACGACACAGATCATTGATACGTGATTTTGAGGTTTCTGCTGGGCGTATGTGAGTTCCGCTATCAAAAATAGTTTGACGATGATTATTTCATGTGGGCCCTGTTTCATAAAACTTGTTATCGATGACAACTGCTTCATTTCTATGACAAAGTCGCGCTCAGCCAATCAGATTCAAGGATTTCAGTAGCTTACTACAGTTATTGCAACTTGTTATTGATAACAAGTTTTATGAAACGGGGCCACGGGCTGATCACTAATGAAGCATGTCATTCATTATTTCTGTACGTAACAAACAGGGGACCTGGCTTTATTCCTATCCAAAAGGCTTGTGTGTGAGGAGAGGATTAAAGCTTTACCAAAAGGCACGAGCCCATTTACTTTGTTTCGATCCCGGGACCTTCTAGTAATGCTACCATCGCTCTACTAGTGAGTTATCAGGTATATTGACATCATTCTCGCCCCGAGGAGTTCAAAATAGAGGAAGTACAAGGTTCAGAGTTTCGCTTGGATCATCAGTATTTTACTTGCATGAAGAGGGCGTGGTACCCTTTATAGAGCGAGAAAGAGAGAGGGGGGATGGATAGAGAGAGAGAGGGGGAAAATACAAAGAGACAGAGAAGAAAAGATATAGAGAAAGTGGAAGAAAAATAGATAAAGAGAAAGAGAATTGTATAAACTGATAAACATGCATGGACATGAAAAACGGACATTAGGGGCAACCGCATCTCATATTTAGGCAGCGAGAGAGTCCATTTGTAATTCTTATATTTTACCAGGTATATTTTCATGACGAAATTACAATATATGTATTTGCTCGGGCGTAATATTTCGAGTTTGAAAGGTTAGACCATGGGATGACCGCTGAAATTCTCACTTTTCGTGGTCCGCGAGTTCGCCCCACCTAATTTCACCTTGTAAATGTTACTAAAAATATAAAAACACTAATGGCATATGTTGCCATTTGCAAAATGTGCAAGTTTGTTCAAAAATGATTATTTTGTAGCAAAAACTGAGCTCCATATCTTCTTGACCACATGGATTTCAGCCACAGAGTTTAGTACAGCATTCCCACCACATGGTATGTGCTGTGTGTGTGTGTGTATGAGAGTTTGTGTGCTTTGTGTTTGTGTGTATTATGTGCATGGTGTATAGGGAAGTGCCAGGCTCTTTCACTTACTTTGACCTGGCTGTAGAACAGCATGGCATGGCCAGTGCAAACTGCATGATAAAACCTTTGTTTTTTATCTTTTGATTTATTTAGATTGGGGAGCTTAAGTTTATTATAAAACAGAGGAGGGAAGAGAAAGGATTGAGGCTTTTATGAGGGGAAAAGTGAAAAATTGTTTGTCAACAGCTATATTTTAGTGGCCAATATCAAAGACAATGCAGATAGTGTAGTCTGCTACGGATAATGTAGTCTGCTACCTATTGTGAACACACAGAGTAACTGCAATACCAAGTAGTATTGTAAGGAATGAGGTAGTTTGCACTGTGTCGTGTTTAGTCAAGGGAAGATTTACAGCAAAGAATTCTTGTGCCTTATTGCTCATGAATAGGAAAATCTGCTACACATTAATTCAATCAGTGAAGAAAAAGTGAGAGTTGACGCCTCTGATATTCACACGAGATGAAAGAAACAAACAGCTTCATGTTACTCAGAAGTGACAGATATGAGAAGTGAATGAGTTCAATTCTTTGGCAGTCATAAAGGCCAAGGCAAAATACGGAAAACTGTTAACAAGTTTAATGTGGACATTTGAAACACGAAACTCCTCTAAAATTCATTTTCCTAATCATGAGAGGTGAGATGTTATTTTTCTGTGATGGCACAGAATGCAAGATTGTGCCTCATGTTGAGGACATCACATGCACACTGCTCGCAGCAGACACTTTGAGATTCAGCACTCTAAATTACCTGAGATAGATTTTGGTAGGTTTGCATGGATTTACATACATAAGCACTGATATTACAATTTATACATTTTATTTCTTGGAAATATTCATATATGGGTTATGCAATTGCAAATACTTCTTTAAAGACCTACTAATTTTTCAAGTGCTATAGACTGAGTTTTATCCATTACAGAGTGGATTTTGCATGAATTTGCATAACTGGAATTTAACTATATCATGGTTTCCTACTTGGCAACAATCACAGGCCTATAAACATTGCATTTTGCACCAAAAGTTACTCTTAGCATATTGCCTTTAAGGTGATTTGATAGTTAGTGTTTGCAGTTCAGTCAAATAGACTGATTTGCATATTGATACATAATCTACATAATTAGGCACCAATATCATAAAAGGTATACACAATTTTTGCTTAGAAATATTAAAAATTCAGATGATGCAGTCCGAAATAGAACTGAATACTAACTTTTGATTGATACGATACTGAGCTGTTCGGTGCAAGTACTACATTATCAAAAAATGGGGTTTGCATTAATATGCATAATTAAGCATCATTATAATTCATGGTGACGAACTGCTAGTTTCTAAGCTTGAAAACAATCATGTTTACAGTCAGCACCCATAGTTTCTCAAACTATAGCTTTCATATGATCTGATACAGGAATTTTCAGTTGAGTAGCCACAATAACGGATTTGCATATTGATGCAGATTTGCATAATTAAGTGTCAATTTCACATAATTGAGAATCACTGTCATAAAACAATTACAGATTTGTTATGGCTTGGAAAATTCGCATTCAGATTCTGCATTCCAAATTATCCTTAAATACCATCTTTTGATTGAGAGCATACTGATCTTTGTGAATTATGGGATAAACAATATATTTTGCATAAATTTGCATAATTAGGCAACATTACAGTGGTAAATTGCCACTTCCAAACTTCGCAACATTCATATTTAGATTAAGCACCTAAAGTTTAATCAAAATATCAGTATTCATGCAGTTTAGTATAAACATAATTTTGTCAGTCTAAAAGAGCCAAAATAATGGATTTGCATACAAATGAATAATTTGTATAATTAGGCATCAATATTTCATAATTAGGAATCAGTGTCATAAAATATTAACACATTTACGGCTTGAATTATTCACATTCAGATTATACAGTCCCAATAATCCTTGGATATGTCTTTACTGAGAACACACCGGTGTTTGTGAATTATTGTATATAAGTAATGAATACTGCATAAATTTGCATAATTAGGCCACATTACAGTGATTAATTGCCATTTCTAAGATTTACAACATTCATATTTAGAGCAAGCACCCAAAGTTACCCTGAAATATCACCTTTCATGTGATTTGATATTAGCATTATTAGTTAAATAGCCCTCAAATGGATTTCCATATTGACGCCTGATTTGCATAATTAGGCATCAATGTTACAAAAAATATACATATATGGTTAAGAAATATTCACATTCAGATGATGCAGTCCAGATTAGCCTGAAATACTTTTTTTTTTAAATTAATGATACCAGTGTTTTGTGTATTATAGTTAAACAATGAATTATGCATAAATTTGCATAATTAGACCTCATTAGAGTGATAACGTGCAAGTTTCAGGCTTGGCAACATTCATATTTGAATTCAGCACAAAAAAGTACCTTTGTCCCCAACTTTTCAGGTGGGGCGAACAAGTGGACCACGAAAATGAAAAACGGAGCCTCTTTTTCCATGTCATCCCATGGTCTAGGTGATGTTGCCATGTTGGGGCAAGAGACGTCAGCCCCATGCTGGTGACATTTTGCTAGTATAATTATACGCCTAAAATGACCTTGTTACGTAACATCTTGTACTAGTTACCAACCAAGTATGCCAACTTGTGATTCCTCCCCGTATATGCAGTGGCGTAGCTACTGGGGTGTTAAATGACGAAACAGGGGGAAAGGGAACGGGAAGAAAAGAAAAGAGAGAAAGATTGGTGCCCCCAGGATATCAGTACCCCTCAATACCTTCACAACCGATTACGCCACTATTCCTCACAGTTTACATGCAATCTTTCTTCTCATGTATCAGCATTGTATACTAGCTGGTACGTATCCTGAATTTAACAAAAAGAAGTTATAATTCACGTGTTATGTGCCTTGGAGGGTTTTGTCTAGGGAGTTTACAAGTTGTGATTAAGTATTTCCGGATCACTTTCTCATCCTATTATATTCTTTCCAACATGAACGTCAGTGAAAGGATAATTAGATCAAGGAGGTACTAGGCAAGCTTGCCTAGTACCTCCTTGATTAGATTGGATCATGTGGATACGACTGTTGAATTATGATGAGCGACTTTGATTGTTTCTAGACGTAAACTTCCATGACTTTTCAATAACATATATGATTATATACATGCACATATTATTACGTTTAAACCTTCTGGGCCGTCACAACGACGAGACCGACGTTAGACCGACAACATACCGAACATCAGATTCCATTACCCCGTGTAGCCAAGAATTTGTTAATTATCGGTCGGTTTCAAATTTAAAATTGTTTGATGGCTATGATCTTATTCGGTAAGAACTTTCATTGTGATTATACATATGTCTTATCCCGAAGCCCCCCCCCCCCCCTCCTCTCAGTCTTTCTCTCTCTCTCTCTCCCTCTTTCTCTGTCGAATGGGAGATTGATCATTGAGGTTTGTTCCATCCTATATGACACGCGCACGCGGTTTTGACCTGAAAATGATAATAATGGATAAATCTGATTAATTTGAAAACAGCACCTGTTAAACTATCATAGACATTTCAATGAGCCCCATTACCCCCTGGATAGATCTCAATCATACGTTTTTAATCATAGTCACGGTGTCATTTATACTGTATACACACAACAACAGGTTTTGAGGCCAAAGCCCTTCGTTCTATACAAATAGGTTGTATTAACCCTAAAAGGGCCGGGGGCAGAATCCACCCCCCCCCCCCCCCGACGTTTCTCGCTATATGTCCGCAACGCGCAAAAAAGTCGCCACGGCGTTTCAGGACTTTTTTCTTTCGAATCTCACTCATCTTTTGAGACCAAATTCCCGACGTCCGGGCATGCGGTTCCGAAGTTGCGCAACATTCCATACTTGCACGTCAGACCAAAAATTGCTCAAAAACGTGATTTCATCTACAATTTAAATACAAAATTTTTTTTTTCAGCCAAAATTTATAAATCTATGAATATTTTTACTTTTACTGATTAAAATTGATTTATTTTATGCTGTTTATGATCGCAAAAGTGTCTCCGACAAATTTCATTAAAAAAAAAAGAACAATAAAAAACAAAAGGTCAAAAAAACAAAGAAATGCATAAGAAATTTAAAATACAATAAGATACATACGAAATCAATTTTGATACCGAATTTTTTCCAAATATATTTGCTAAGAATACTGAAAAGAGTGTCTAGACCAAAAATTAGCATTTTTGGAGCTTTATTTAGTGATTTAGAGGAAAATTCTGATTTCATAAATAAATTAGCATAATTAATTAATATGAAATTATTTCGGAACATTTAACTATACAGTTTTGTAGTTTACGTTGTGGACAACATGCGTGCCGATTTTCGGCGCGATCGCGCGGTCGATGATCGAGGTCTCGGGGGGGGGGGGGACAGAATCCACCCCCCCCCCCCCCCGGCCTGATTAGGGTTAAGTCGATGCTTATTTGGCAAGTTCATCTGTTTATAATTTAAAAAGAAAATCACTTTCACATCATACCACTTATTTTACTTCATGAAATACAGTTACACAACTAGGGATTAATTAGCATAATTTTGTTAAATTATTTGGTATTCGTTGATAAGTGGAACTTTTGCGATAGTGAACATGGTGAAAACGAAAACAACGATAAATATCAGCTCAAAATATTACATATCCTATATACAAACAACTTTTGAAGTCTTGATAATTATGGAATATTCTAAAGCCACGGTAAGAGCTCTTTGTGAAGACTTTTGAATTATAGCAAAGAATCATTGGTGAATCTATTTCTAAAACCTTTTCATGAGCAGTTGGAGATAAATAGAAATAAATAATCATACATTTTGACAAAATGTACGTGATGTAAGTAGCTTCCAACATGGAAAT
Organism: Heliocidaris tuberculata; assembly: GCA_025618425.1. NCBI lineage: Eukaryota > Metazoa > Echinodermata > Echinoidea > Camarodonta > Echinometridae > Heliocidaris > Heliocidaris tuberculata. Next base: position 25,627,039 of record CM046839.1, read on the forward strand.
CTTATACGTAATTGGAGGAATTGAATTTTTCATAGAATGTAAGGTCACAACATAACCACTGGACGCGATCCTAACATTATTTTATTTCAATATAAATCATGCAGGCCTGAGTGTTTACTTTTTATTAAAGATAGGCCTATAACCCACGCATGACTGTTTTAGAATTTACAAAATTAACTTTTTTTTTATACAGAAAACGAGCAGACTTTATGTAATTAACGCCCAATTTGACATGAAAAGAAAGAAAAGGTTAGATTGTTTATTCCATTTTAATAAGGCTTCCATAGGGGTCTATTTACATGATTTACTCCATTTCAAAGAGGAATATAAAAGGGACTTGTAAAATATGAACCTTTTTTTTTCCAAATCGAGGATTCAAGATTCAAGATTCAAGATTCAGGATTCATTTATTTTTCGATACCAATTCATAAATCATATAAAGTATTTACATTGTAGAAGAAACTCATCATTCAAACATAACGCATATGAACTTGGTTTTACATATTGCTTTCTAAAATAAATGTTATAACAGAGAGAGGTTTACACACATTTCAATTGTTTCTTGATAATAATATTCGAAAATGTAACGAAAGGGAACTAGCAGAGAAGCGGAGCTTGTAAATAGCATGTTCCCAATTAAAAATCATTATAATTATGTACATGATTCAGAAATCTCTTCGTTGTTTTTTGTTTTGTTTTTATTGTTTTGGGGGTTTTTTACATATAGTATACGTTAAGTAACTAACTTAATTAATAAAAACACAAAGGCTCACCTATATAGATGAAGAAGCAGATGGGGAGGGACAGGTTGACAGAGGAAAAGAGATGAAATCAGGAAAGAGAGTGAGAAAGAGGGAATAAATCATTTTAAAAAAAACAAAAAAAAAAAAAAAAAAACGAGGAGGGAGATCAGGATCAATCTTCCGCGTGTGGCTTGTATCCGGGATATTTTTGGAGGGTTGGCTTTTCCTTGTATGTTAGTAAGAGATGCTGTTTTAATTTTCTTTTAAACGTATGATTATTAGGAGTTTCAATAATATTTTGGGGAAGGGAGTTTCACAGTTTAGGTCCGGTTGTTGTGAAAGTTTTATTGGTAAAGAGGGTTCTTGTTCGCGGCAGGTGATAATGGCTAGCCTGTCTGGTAGGGTAAGAGTCATGATTATTATTGGATGTAAACATACAGTAAAAAACATGTGGAAGTTCGTGCGACTTTAACTTGGGCATAAACAAGCCTAACTGTAGGTGGTGTAATTCTGTAATTTTGAGGATTTTGTGTTGACAGAAGAGAGTATTCGTGTGAGAGCGAAAACTGGTATTACATATGACCCTTACTGTAGGATACTGTACTGAATTTTAAGAAAAATCTAATATTTGATTTCGCAGGACTATTTAGCTTTTTAACTATCGCTGTCCTAGCGGGAAAAAGTGGGGGAGAGTGTTTTTATTTAAATAAATAATAAGACCCCCCTTTCCGCGGAATATTGAACACGTTTCATCACAGTAAATGAACATCCGTGGATCTGTAGATACGAACACAACCAGATAAATGACACATGGTATCCATTATCTAAAAGTAGGACAAAGATTTGAATTGTAGCAGGTGGGAAGTGTGTTTTTATTGTGTCAATCTTCATGATCTTTGTATCATCGGAATCATAACGTTAACGAGGTTTAATTACCATGGGAACAAATCTTAGGGGCATGTGTGATTTCCCTGTATGTCCCGTTCTCCCTTGGAACAATATTCAATTCCGCGATGCATGCATGGGGTAGTCTAATTTTGTCATGAATCCATTTCAATCTCTTTAGTTGATAATCTTCTGCCCAACTACGTACATGCATATACAACCATACCTGGGTATAAAGGTCAATATTGGATACACTAAAATGGACGGCGGGTGAATTTCTGTAAACAGGTAAAAGCCTTAGAACGAGTAAAGCTTGTTGGAGGTGCATGAAGGTGGTGTGTATAACTGACCTTTAGAGGCAGGCTGTCTTTCTAAATGGCCCCTGTAAAAGCTATGAAATTACTTCAGTTATTAATGGTAACAGTGATTTAATGAATACAGAAAAGAGTGTGTAAAATAATTCTTGGTACAAATTACGTGGATTATGAAAATGCTCTTACAAAATGTGAATTAGAACGGTTAGAAACAAGGCGAGAAAAACTATGTATTGAGTTTGCTAAATCTCTATTAAATAGTACACAATGTAAAGACTGGTTACCAAAAAAGAAAAATGTTTCCATTTCTTTAAGACATGTATCAAATTTTGCACAGTTCAAATGCAAAACGGTTCGATTCAGAAAGAGTGCAATACCACATTTCATAGATCTACTCAATTCCCAGTAATGTTCATTATATTTCTCCTTAAACTTTTACAGAAATAGAAATTGTTGTTTTATAATCTCTATCAGTTTTAATTTCAGTCCAGTTTTAATATTCTGATTTGTATTCATGTTTTGTATTTACTTATTTTGTTATGTATATTATCATTCTTATTTCATATGTTTGTTTGTTTTTATCTATGATCAATTTTTATGTATTTCAGCAATGTAAACATGCTAATTTCGGCCCTTGGGCTGTCAATCATGTATTGAATTTTATCTGAAATAAACCATTACTTGAACTTGAACATAATATGCACACCATGGCAGGCAGGGTAATGAGCAGACGTATCATTAAAATTAATTGTTTTTTAATTTACCTATATACATAAAATGAATTGTCACAAAATTACATTTAATAATTAATTCAGTAAATTCAATGGGATCAAATTTTGTTCCCCATATTCCTGTTGAAGAATAAACAGTTGAGAAATAATATTTTTTTGAGAAATGATTTTGTGTTGAGAAATGATTTTCTGTTTGACGTGATTTGCTATTGAAAAACGATTTTTCGGTTGAGAAATGATTTTCTGTTGAGAAATAATAATTTTGGGGGAAATGATTTTGTGTTGAGAAATGATTTTCTATTTGAAGTGATTTGCTATTGAAAAACGATTTTTCGGTTGAGAAATGATTTTCGGTTAAGAAATGATTTTCGGTTAAAAAATGATTTTCGGTTGAGAAGCGATTTTCTTTCGAGAAATTATTTCTCTTTGGACGGTCCGAATCTTGAATGAATATACCGAATTGCACAAACTTTTACTCTGTCTTGTCCAGGTCGTGTGTAAGCTATTACGTTTCATCGTCGCTTCGAAGTAGGATAAAGAAACATATATCCATGTCTCGATACAATATGCTCTCCACAAAATCATGACAATCGATAATGGGTCAATTGAAAGCAATGATGAATAGCATAACAGTCACATCAGTTTGCATGTACTATGTAATTCATTCTTTTTATTCGCCAATTAACAATTACACTGTTGACATCTAATTTTCTAAGTTTGTAAACGTTGCCAAATCTCATGCGCTTGTTAATAGATCAGACCTGTCGATTTGACACAAATCCAAATGACAGCTAGTAAGTCTGTCAATGGTCTTTGTGTATCTGAAGGGTTAGGAAAGACTTCTCTACACAATGATGCATGATCTGGGCAAGTTCAAGCTATTTTGTCCCATGCGTTACCAACCAAATATCTGATCATTGTATTGTGTTGATATCCCTACTAGCAATGAAATGATTTATTAAAATTTTAAGTTTGTATTACATTGCAAAAACCGGTGGTATAGCTATGAGAGCACAGAGAACACGTCCCCCCTCAAATCGAATGACGAAAAAAGAAGGGGAAAAAGAGGGGGAAAAGAGAAAGTAAAGGGAAATGAAAGGCTGAAGGATGAGCAAAGAAGATGAGAAGATGATTGAACAACTTCCAGTTCCCACTCCTAATCGGTGGTCGTGTTAATTCACATTTCATCCGTCTAGTAAGGTCCATGCCACCCCCCCCCCCCCGGTCCCATGATGCCAGTGGCCCTTTAATGACTAGACCCATGCTTCGCCATCTTCCTCGGGGACAGGTGGCAAATCCAAGCCTTAGACTTCGGTTAACCTCAAGACCGTGCATAAACAACAATATAGGAATTACTGTAAAGGCTTCATATCAATATCTGTCTTTTCCTGTTTTTCTCAAGTAGACCATGGATCATAAAAACCTACTGTGACGAGAGTCTCTCATGACCGTTGACCATAAACCACACACCCCTCATAACAGACCACTCCTCCCTCTTGACTGGCCACTCCTCTACAAACCTGTTCATAAAGTGTCATTCACACTTGACAATGAAAACCGCCTCGAAAGCCGCCGCGGTAAATTAAAATCCATCTCACGGTTTTACGACACGTGCTCCAGCAACACTTGGTCCATATTCAATTTCCCCCCACTAACCAAATTTCTCTATTCAACCCGGACTAAATCTACACCTAACTCTAATCATAACCCTTAACCTAAACTACGACAAAAATTGCAACCCTAACACTAACCCTATATTTTCGACGAAATAAAACCACGAGTGGTGGAAGCAATTTTCCATTTTCATGTAAATGAAAGTGGAAAGAAAAAGTACCTGCCATGGCGGGTTTCTTCTTTTTCTTCTCCTCCTTCTTCTTCTTCTTCTTCTTCTTCTTCTTCTTCTTCTTCTTCTTCTTCTTCTTCTTCTTCTTCTTCTTCTTCTTCTTCTTCTTCTTCTTCTTCTTCTTCTTCTTCTTCTTCTTCTTCTTCTTCTTCTTCTTCTTCTTCTTCTTCTTCTTCTTCTTCTTCTTCTTCTTCTTCTTCTTCTTCTTCTTCTTCTTCTTCTTCTTCTTCTTCTTCTTCTTCTTCTTCTTCTTCTTCTTTCTTCTTCTTCTTCTTCTTCTTCTTCTTCTTCTTCTTTTCTTCTTCTTCTTCTTCTTCTCTTCTTCTTCTTCTTTCTTCTTCTTCTTCTTCTTCTTCTTCTTCTTCTTCTTCTTCTTCTTCTTCTTCTTCTTCTTCTTCTTCTTCTTCTTCTTCTTTCTTCTTCTTCTTCTTCTTCTTCTTCTTCTTCTTCTTCTTCTTCTTCTTCTTCTTCTTCTTCTTCTTCTTCTTTTTTTCCTTCTTCTTCTTCTTCATCTTCTCCTTCTTCTTTCAAGACAGTTATCCGCGTCATGTGTGATCAAGGCGCTATGATGTTAAAACTAAGGAATGGCTGGTTTGTGCGACCATGAACTTTATACTGGGCGACAATGAGTCATGGTTAACTGCTCAGGTGTGCTATCGAAACCAGGTTCCAATTAAGAGCGAATGAAAATATTCAAAAATAGAGGGTCACCATCATCAGATTTATCCCACTACTTCCCGCGCCCATCCCATCGAGCTTAAAACAACGACACTGTTTGTGGTCATTAAAAGAGATGCCCGAAGAGAAGGTTGAGTTCTGGTAAATGCCAAACTTAATTTCCGAAGTATCTCATTCTTTCTATCCCCATATAGAAGAATATAATAGTAGCGATGTCACATGAAAATGATTTCTTTTGAAAGTCCCCATATTTTGGATATGGCTGGAAATAACTTTAAAAACTAAAATTCATGTTGATGTCACAGATGAGTGTATAGTCCCATATACTCTTTTCTCTGTACAGTGTTTTTCACTTCGTGTGACTTTCAGCAATAATAGGTCCATTTCGCATCATTTCGATGATTCTAAAATCGTACAAAAACAAAGTTATTTTTAAGCACTGCATAATAACTTCTATGAACTGTTTCCTTCACAAGGCAATCGAATGACCAGTACTTGCAGTTACTCTACTTTATCTACAAAGGCATGATCATTATTGAGATGACGGGGTGAGGTCACGCTTTTCGAGTTTCATCAAATTGATTTACTTCCTTCCTTATCATGCTTATTATTTTGTAAAAGTCGTCATCAGTAGTGAAATTGTGCATGATTTGGTTATAAACGTTCGAAATACAAAAGAAAAAGTTTCAAGCAAAACCAGAATCCCTAAATATGCTAAAATGGATTTCGACATTTTCTTGTCATATCAAATGTTATATCGATCTTAAATATCTAAAAAATCCAAACATCAATCGTATTTGATCAAATCCTGCTATTTCCATTTTGTTGGTTTACTTTTTGTTAACGTTCATGCACGTATTGGAAGGAAATCAGTCGAATTTGGCCAAGAATCTGGACGTCATAAAAATATTACGTAAAATTGCCCACCATGAGGGCCAACCAATTTCGGGTATTTACACAGGATTTATACTCAATTGGGGTAAATTTTTTTGCCCCATCACGAGAACGTTTTACCATAAATGAATAAAAAATCACTAATTTAGGTACAAAATTACCCAAAATTTGCTCGGACCTGGGTCCGATCAGAGTCAGTTTGCAGGCGAATACAGAGAGCTGCCGCAGACGTTACCGCTAGACCAACTCCTGTTCCCTGAACATTATATAAAGTAAAATAATCAAATAAGTTGCCCTCGTTAGTACACCGTTACTCTGCTGTAACATGAATTTAATCATCATACATGCCTTATGCCTATTTCAACTCTCCAGGCGCCTTCTGGCTCCTAATCATACATAGCGTACGCCAATTCAATTTGCGACAAACGGGCCTTCGTTTCCGCCATTTTAATTACAGCTTACATCGAAACCTGTCAAGAGAGAGAGAGAGAGAGAGAGAGAGAGAGAGATCGGGAGGGGGAGAAATATATCTAGTGAGAAGGAGGTTGTGCATGTGTGGAATATGTTGTCATATATAGGTTAAAAGTGTGACCCGAATGAATACTATTTATGGAATAGAACATTTACTGAGATAACCTTATTTTTCGCAGTACCTGAACGAACACTTCTCGATAAATACATTCAATGTAGAGTTACAAGGAACTATCAAAGTTTGCAGCTGATTAATTAGGCATGATCACTGCCCTTAACCCTAAAATTCCGATTTTGTCAGTTCTCTTTTATTCTAGAACATTAATGGGAAGACATCATCAACAACTCTAAGTGAAATTTAAAGAAAGAAAAAATAACTACCAGATGATAGAGGTGAGCACTGCATGTGTTATCATGGTTATACGTGGGAACACTTTGGTATGTTGGTGATGGCGCTTGACTCTCTCAGCTGGGAGGTCCTGGATTCGATATGTGCTTACATTCTTTGACGATTTGTTTTACACACGTTTCTCCCTCTCGACCCGGGTGTATTAAATGGTTACTGGTAATGTCGGGGATATATAAAGTATGGGGCTCTCAGGAAGAACAAAGAGGTATATTAACAGATGAAGCGGATAACGCTACACTGGTTAATGCCGAAAGATATAGTGCAAATCTTTTGACACATTTTATTGGGGCAACTTGTACTGTTAACTTGGCAATTTAACTTCGCCAACACCTTTCATAGCATGTTGACACTATATACCTGTATAATCGTGTCGAGGGGGGCACACTTCCATTATGTTATGGCCTACACTTTTTCAAGCATATGTATGCTACGTGCTTAGGTGCATCCCGTGGAATGATTTTTTCCCATTCCTGTTTATGTTGCCTGTTTAATTATTAGTCTGTCTATATGTCTACAGAGCAGTGAGAAAAGGGTTAAATAGAAAGTAATGTTTTGTAGAAATTTTTAATTTGCATATGAAACAATAACTGACAGAGTCACAAGGTAAGCATAACTACGAGTTCCAATATTTCCACAAAATATTACATGAAAGTAATGATTTATTTTTAAAATATCACATTTACCGATAATCCCAATTTCCTGATAGTTACTGAGATAGAAAATAAACTGATGAGACTGAAATGGTTCTGATTAAAAGTTTATCCAGGTCGCCGCCCTTCATATTCTTAACATTCGAGTTAACAGTAACCATGGTAACACAGCGAGCCATCTCCTTATCATATTAAGATATGAAGACACAAGATGGTTTTAATTCAAGAGATACACATCATTTAAGACTCCTTGCTATCTTTCTTGTCATTCTGTTTTTAATGATGGAAGAAATGCATAGACAATTATCACCAGAGGGAGAGGATTCAAACTGGCGCGACACGAGTTGTATATCATTGTTGTCAGACTTCAACTGATAGCACACTATTAACACTTTCCAAGATTGGCAACACTTGGCTCCTCGTGCATGTGCGTGCGCTGATATAAAGACGCACGCACGTCAGTGGATCTCTCATAGGGATCTCTAATAGCAGATGCATTGTGAAGTGTTAGTCGACAACTTGACTCCGTTATGAGTGATGGGTATGATTCAGAAGGGCGCGGACGAGCACAGACCTACTTAACACAAATGATGTTCATCATTGTGAGCTCATAGCAGGTTTATTCATCATAGAGTCAGCAAAATTCCTCACTTGCTTTGCATCGGAATTACATTGTGATCTCAGATTTTATTAAATTTTCAAAATGGCCGTGTTACAACAAATGCAGAGATGTGCCGTGATGTTTATTTTGGAATTAATCATCTGTGTTTTTGTGAATGCTGTACGGCATCCAGGGTCGGCACCTGATGGACAGAGTACAGCTGGCAGCTTTGGACAATCCATAACATTAATTTGTAACATGAATGGTAGAGTTAACGGACATCAAATGATGTGGTTTTACGTGGACAGTGAAAGCTACATAAGTAGAAATGATCGGTTATTCCCGACTCTAGACGAGGATAGATTGAATCGTTATTCAGCATGGATTGAACCTGATTTTAATCAATACATGTTGCGTATTGATGGATTATTGATACGCGATGGCGGCAAATTCGTGTGTGGATACAATGATCAAATAAATACCAAATTCGTGCCTCTTTGGGAGACCACTCTAGTTGTTTTCCATCCACCCGAGGATAACACATTAGCGTGTGATGTGACGTATCTCCATTCAAACCCTGGAGAGGACAGGGAGATTGAAGTTTCGTGTAGTTGGAATATAGAATTACTAAATGTCGATGTCGCGATGTACCAAGGGAGAACGGTCCTACCGCCAGATTTGGAACTCAGTGGCAGGATGATTCGCAGAATGAAAGTGGCTCGGTTTACAAGACTGAATAATTTCCGTTGTTTGATGGTGCACCCTGATCAGAACCGACAGTCAGCTCAGTGTACCCTTCCACAGAGGGAGCCACGCCCTGTAGTACACATACAGCCATTGGTGAAAGCCGTTCCTGAGGGGAAAACGACTGAATTTACGTGCCAAACACAGAACCAAAGGAGAAGGACCAACATTATTTGGACCCCTAATTGTTCAGATTCCCCTACCATGGATGTTTGCAAACGTATCACTTTGGTTAATGGAGGTTCGAAGATGAGAATCGCCAGTCCTCAGCTTGGTGACGATGGGATGTTGATACAGTGTTCCGTGCTGACACCCAATGGGTTAATGGCGGCCGGTGTGGCTCAGATTAACGTAGACTCAGTGCCTTCGACGGCTGGGGATGCTGGGTTAAAAGGTGGACAGGATAGGGGCACTGAGCGAGGATGGACAAATCCACGTGGAAGGAGTGGCACGATTCCAGTGACAACGCTTGAGGCAGAGCCAATCAAACCAACAGAGGCAACTGTGCCTGAGGCCGATTACTCAAACCAGTCCGTTTACGCCACTATTATACCAGTTGTTGTCGTAGTGGTGCTTTTACTCTTACTCGGCTATACCTGCCTTGCCAGGTTACAGACATTATACAAGCGGAGAAGAAGGAAAGAGGCAAACGATCCCCTAGATGATCGTCTGTTTGATCACGACGGTTCCTTGTTGTCGAAGGATAAGATGATGGATGCTGTTCGCTCTATTCCCAAGCTCCTATTGAAGGCTCGTCGGTCAAGGTCAACCCGTGGTAAGACAGCAGCACGGCGCCCTCCCCTCCCAGTCACGACAGCTTGGGCATCCCGAGGCTCCATTCCTCGAGCGATGTCTCCCATCTCCATCACACCAGATCTCTTCAGTTCTTCCCCCATGATGTCAACCTCGATCAACTCTGCCTCTCTCGTACCACCTCCAAAGCCGTATCCCAAGCTGGGTACAAGGGAGGAAGCACCCTACCAGAACACTGGACCTCTACGACAAACAGAGATCCCCAGGATCGACCCAAAGCTTATTATGATTAGACCAAGCAAGAAGTACGATTTTGTCCGCATCTCTAATGATATTGCACGAGGTTATACGAACTTGAGGCTAGATGCAGTACCCCCAAGAAGATGTTCCTTCACTGAAGATGATTTTGGATATCTTGTAAAAAGTCCGAAGCTTACCAAAAGAAGGGACGTATGACCACAGTCTTTCCACTGTGTTATGACAGAGGCAGCAACAAAACAAAACCTTGATGTAAATTTGATTGTGAAAGACTTGTTAAATGGCATGATAAATAGATATGTTATTTTGATCATGTTTTGCATTATTAAGATGTCAGTGTTGTATCGTTTGTCTTACTTTGCTCCTCTAGATCCGCTCACCCCCCCCCCCCTTCCCCTCCCTACTCTCTCTCTTTCTCTCTCACACACTCTCTCTCTCTCTCTCACACACACACACACACTCTCTCTCTCTCTCTCACACACACACACACTCTCTCTCTCTCTCTCTTTCACTTCATGTATTTATCTTACTGTGTCTGTTTATTATCTTTTTCTTTACTATTCCATGTATGATTATAAATCATCTCTATCTTTCTATCGTTCTCTCCCCTCCCTCTCTTTCTCATTCTCTCTCTTTATCTCTCTGTCGTTCTCTCTCTCTCTCTCTCAACAAAGTGAGACGGTAGACGGGTAGAAATATTTCAATATAACAATTTGTGTAAATCACTTATAAAAATGAAATCATTCTGAAGTTTCTTATTTTACGAGCGGTTATTGTAAGGTCTGTTGTTTTATCAATACAGATCATCTTTCGCTTGGTCATGGTATTCCCAGCTTGTTATGAACTTATTTTTTCTACATTGTAATATAATATGATAGCATGATAATAACTTTTCCAAAGCTTTACGAGATTCTAGTTATTGGAATTCAAGCACATACACCCAAAATAATATGACTCATACTGATGTGGTCGTTATATGCAAGTGTCGAGTCTGAGGTTATAGCCGAGAGTAAACCTTCACTGGTCTTCACTGAATGACCAGTCAAATGGCGCAGTCTAATTAGCAAAGGAAATCTCGGCTTACAGCATAATTCTATCTGCTCGTTCTAATCAGCCTTACATCTCCAAGATCAAAAGATTTTTTCATGGTTAATTATTTTCGCAGTTATTTTGAGTCTGCTACTAAACCTCAGCATACATCTTTGTTTATTGATCAATCGTCGAATATGGTTGAAAGCATGCGTTGAAAGGAACCAAAATGCAGTAGCCAATATAAGGGACTGTGCCCCCTCCCCCCTTTTGAAACCCAATCGGTAAACCTTAAAAGCGCACAAAAATTGCCCCTTAATAATGTATTTTCTTTGTAAAGTGTGCCCCCATCTCATTGAAATCCAATTGGCATACCGTATGTACTCACTAAAATGTCGCCCTTCATTTGTGATTTTTTTTCTTCAGAATTATGCTCCGTCCCCTCCCCTTTTCACAAAATTCTGGATTCGCCCCTGCCAATGGGAAGTTAGCTTAATTATGCAACTACGCTTACGCCACCATTATAATATAGATTACGTTATGTGATCAAACAAGTTGTCAACACGACGTCTCCATGTGCATGCGAGTGGGGAAATGTGATGTACAATCCAAGGACATCACTTCACTATTTCAAATATTTGTATTTTAAATACTTTTTAAAAACAGATGCCTTTGTTTGGTATTAAGCTAGCAGTAAACTTGGTATTCTAGGAGTATAATTAAGTATTTTCTAGTTTTCAACCTGTATGATCATGATGATTGATTTTAATGAACAAAAATCGCGACAAATATGCCTTCATGTGGCCAGGGAAACGAGGCCACTCCCCCCCCCCCCCCCCCCCAATCTAGTATATGCATCTCTGCTTTCTGAGATGATATTAATGTTAATATTCACGGTGGCATCACTATTTACATGAAATGCTTCGTAAATACAATACACCACAATCATGAAAAGAAGCCATCAATTAATCAGTTTACCTGGAAGCGATAATGAACCTGACGTGCACTCTATAATAAGCCACTCGAATGGGAAATTCAGCATCAATCTTATCTGCATAACGAGCCTAGTTTGATTATATTGTGTGTAATAGAATTTTTAAAATGAAATATTCAACAACAAAAAACATAAATGAAAAATGTTTGCTACGCTGTGTAGCTAAAGTACTATTTTTTGTAACTAATTAAAATGTAATGTAATATGATAGAAAGCAGAGTCATAGATGACTGTATGGGGGAAACTTAAGTGAAATACTTATGTTATAAATATTGCAGTGGAAATGGTGAGATGAATGAAATACATCCGGGACAATTAATCATCGGACTCACTTGAAGTATTTAGGATACAGTTACATAACATCTGGTAAATGAAAGTATTGATGATTTCTTGTTGAGCATGGCCCCTGAATATTTTTATCTCATTCGATCCTTCCGTGCCTGCTTAATCTCACTCATGAAATATAAATGAAACAAATCGGAGTGCACTAATTTTCTTTGACTTCTATTTCTTCTTTGTATCCGTAGTTTGAGGTCGAGTTGCCACGATGACAGTGACTCTTATTTTTAAAAACGGAGGCTCCAATATCCACAATTAATCCCATTTAACCGTGTTAACATTTAAAAAAGAACTTTGTCTAAGAAGAGCAGTTAATTTCGTTTTCAAGCAATAGACTTGTTACGCATTTTGTTGCTCAAGATTGATAAAACTGCATATTAAATGTCATGAAAAGTCTCCAAACCTTTCATTTCCGCACGAGCAGGATACAAGTGAGCCAGTATTAAGATGAGTTATAAAAAACTGAAATTAATTTTAAGCTTCTATATTCATGATATATTATTGGTTCATCTCACTGATTCCAATTCTTGACACTCGTTTGTGCATTCTATAAACTACATGTATTTGTTTTTGTTTATCTTTTGATGTGTATATAATCATTGTTAACAAATTAAAGAGAATTGCTAATTCGGTATTACATTCTGCATACATAGCCTGAAAGGGTAAAAGTCTGCAAAAAACTGAGGCAGGCGCGTATTCATGTGACTGGCATTGTGTTTATAACGATTGTGATGATGATGATGACGACGATGGTAATGAGGACGATGATGAAAATGATGATTTCAATCAGTGGATCAATCTTCATTCATTTTCCATTTCCAAAACATGCAAACATTATGATGATCATCATCATGATGCTGATGAAGATGACGATGATAACAATGGTAATAATGGTGATAATGATGACGATGATGATGATTTCAATCGATCAATCAATCAGTCAGTCAATAAATCTTTATTCATTCTCCATTTCCCAAACATACAAACATTGAAATATATGGTACTGATGAAGGTGATGACGATGATGACGATGATGATGACGATGATGATGACTATGCCAGTAATAACATTCATGAGGAGGAGGAGGATAAGGAAGTTGATATTGTTCCCTTGTCGGTGATGACGCTGATAACACTGATCATGCTAATGAAGCTGCTGCTGATGACGATAATGACAATAATGCTAACTACTTGCCATGATATACACGATAAAATGATGATGAAAAGGAGGATGATGATAATGATGATGTTGATCAAGATAACAATTACTCTTGATTGCTATTATAATGATGAAACATTTGAAGATGACGGTCATGATCCCCCGCCGAAGCAACAAAACCACCATGCTTTGTTAAAAGGGTGATCCGACATTGGCTACGACAACAACTGCTCCGGGCCTTATTTTGTCAAAGATACAGGGTTATGGTTAATGTTGCAATTAGGTTTAGGGTTCGGATTAGCCGAGTGTTTCCTCCAGAGTTAATGCTAAGGAATTCAGTTAGCATGGGTAGTGCGGGAAATTGACCACGAAGCAATTTCGCTGGAGAATGTGTGGTAGAAGAGGGACGGCGTTAGATGGACGTGGTATGAACAAGACTTATGCGATCGGGTTATCATCACATAAAAATTAGTTCAGTTCCGACGGGGCATGATACAGCATGCTGTCCCGGGGCTGAGGCCGGGCTGATAGGATGAAGTCTCAAGATGTTATAGCCAAGGTCTTGATTATATCATCAGGAACACCTTAGACAAACATGACGTTTCCCCCTCCTTAGACTAATGTCAACATAATCAGGGCAGGACAGGTATATGGATTACTCCCAATGACGATGCATTCAGACAGGGTCTCTTTTTTCCCCCCTCTTTTCTGTCTCTGCGTCTCTGTGTGTGTGTGTGTGTGTGTGTGTGTGTGCGTGGGTGTGTGTGTGTCTCTCTCTCCCCCCACCCTCCCCTCGCTTTTTCTCTCTCTCTCTCTCCCTCTGTCTCTGTCTCTGTCTCTTTCTGTCTCTCTCGCTCTCTCTCTCTCTCTCTCTGAATCTATGCCTCTTTTCTCTTTATTTGTCGATTTGTTTGACATTCCTTTTTATTATGTCTGTACATCTCATTAAAAATGACTGCAGTACAATATTTCAAAGGCATCTAATTCTTTCTATACCATTTCTCTCCAGAGACGTCGATCCTGGCGGGACAGGGGGGCAATAGCCCGGTTTTTGCCCCCCCCCCCCCCGAAAATATGGGGGGATGGGCAAACATATCGTTCCCCCCAATAATAATAGTATATATATATATATATATATATATATATATATATATATATATATATACTATATATACCTTCATTTGAAATGACGCCATTAAAAAACGTTCTGAACATACATAATTCAATACAAAGTTTGAATTTTCATATTTATTCAGGGTTTTTTATCTACTTTTACATTTTTTATTAGTTTTTTTTTTTCTAGTATTTTGTGTTATATCTTCTCTCCTCAATTTGCTGTTATGTAAGATATATTTTCCATCATTTTGTCGTTTTCCATGTGATCTTTAAGTCCATTTTCTGTTCATGATATCGATATGTATACTTTACTTAAGTTCAAATTATCATCATATCTGTATTAATGCTATGATGATCAGAGGCGGCGCTCGCGGGGGAAGGGGAAACACAGTGCCCCCCTCACTTTTTCAAGTACCACAAAAGTGCTTTTTTTTAATCATGAAAAATGCCCCTTTTCATAGCTGCTGGTAAGTGCCCCCTTTTCTTCGTATAGTGCCCCTTTTTCTTTCTAATAAATGCCCTTCTTACCTTCTGAGGAGTGCCACTTTTAACCTCAGAAATTAGTGCCCCTTTTGTTTTCTGATAAGTGCGACATCGGCAGATGGTATATATACATGTATAGGTATGTATAAAGTTTACAAAAGAGCCATATACCTATAGCTCCAAATAATCAGTGAGGCTTCATAATAATACACTTCCCTGCTGATATCAGCACAATAGTGAGCAGGGGGTAGGAGGGGCACAAATCCCCTAAATTATACAAGAATGAGCAGTGCCCCTAAATTATAAAAGGAACGAGGACAATTTGTTTTCTATATTTGTTTCAAACATGCCAAAGCTCGCTCGCATTTACTATTATCTTCTTATCATATTAAGAAAATCGTTGTGTATAATTCAACACCCATTGCCTTCAGCGTTAGAAATAAATCTTAAATTTTTGCTCGTTCGCTTCGGTCGTTCGCAAATGAATAATCAGACCATTACACTCAACTGCAAAGTAGTTTTTATCTAGAACCATTTTAAGATAGAAACATAGCGTTTCGAAAATGATCCTCGGTTGTGTATTGATCAGAATCTACTAATGTTTCAGAGTGGTATTTTCCGCCTTGTTTCCACCATTTATAGGTGCCCCTTTTTGTTGGTGCCTTTCCCCCCCCCCCCCTTTGAAAGACGCTCCGCCGCCCCTGACGATTGAATTGAGTGCAAAATGAACATCGTTACGTTAGGCTGTCTTGCCCCCCCCCCTCCCCCCATCCAAAAAATGGATCGACTCCCCTGCTTCTCTCAACTACCAATCTCACCATAAGGATATTTTTCCCCAAAGTAAATTCGAAGTTTAGTGAGTGTTTTATTCAAAGACTTCTGACGACTGCAAATTGCTGACGATAATAACGATGATGATGATTTTTTTTAATTATTATTATTATTTTACTGCCGAGAAGACAATTATGCTCGCAATAAAGCGGCATGGTGACCTATACCTGCACTTAAAATTATATGCAAGGGACTTATCAATTAAGGTTAATATGCCTTTAATACCAAAGGGTTTCAAACTCGGGATCTATACTACTGAGCCATTATCTATTTTCTATTTCTTTTCGTCGTGGCATATCCAACAAAAAAAATCCTTTAAACATAATTGTGCCGTCATAATCACAGGTATCATAATACTTCTCCATAATATATCTCTATTAATTTCTCTTTATTTATTCTATCTGCCTACTCTCGTTCTGCTTAATCTTGCCCTGTATATAGGCTGGCATTTTTTTTTTTTAACACAGCTTGCGATTCTGCGTACTTGTTTGAATTATGCTTTATTTATTAATTCTCTTTATTAAGATAATTTTAATGCCCCATCTCATTTTTCACACATACTATGCCAAACATATCAAAATAAATTTTCTAAGTCATAGTTCTATGTTATCACCTATCACGTTATTTCATTACAATATGTGTTTATGTGGTAGATTTTCCTGAGAAGCAGGTCATCAAACTACTGTAATACTTGATAGATGTACAATGTCCATGATTAAGAGCCGTATTCTCGAAAGGGGCCTAAATTTAAGCCCCCGCTTAAGTATGTAGATTTAGGCCACCGAATTATGGAGAGCCAAATGTCACCCTCTTTTAATCCTACAGAATCACCATAGTTCTGGGACTAAATGCAACTACAAAACCGACACAATAGAATTGATTTCTGATGCTCATTTCATGCTAGCTAGAAAATAATTTTGTTACATAAATAGAGTAATTTATACAGTACTTATAGGGGTTGACGAATTGCCTTCCATAAAGCAGTGGCTTAAGTTAAGCCAGACTTAACTAAGGCCACTTTCAAGAATATGGGCCTAAGATCCCCCCCCCCCCCTCTCTCTCTCTCTCTCTCTCACTCACTCTCTCTCTCTCTCTCTCTCTCTCACACTCTCTCTCTCTATCTATCTATCTATTTATTTTTAAACACTCTTCTCCCCCCTCCTCTATATCCCTCAGGCCTCCTTCCCTTCACTCCTCTTTATCTCTCTCTCTCTCTCTCTCTCTCTCTCTCTCTCTCTCTCTCTCTCTCTCTCTCTCATTGCTCGATACAGTAAGAACCAAGAAAAACATATTTCTTACTCTACTTCAAAAGCAATGTTTCCCATGTCGACGAACTTTGATTAGAACACGGAAATGTCCACTTTCATGGCCACAAATAGGGTCTATCCGGTTTTGCGTACTGCAGTTAATAACGAACATAGCTGTTCCTAACGACTTCCCCTGAGGGTGTTCTAATTAAGTATCACTATCTCGTTACAGCTCGTTGTAAATATTCCGATTCCCTAATCTTCCCTTTAATTGATATTGCACAAACCATTTCACGAGCGGGACGATAAATATTCGTGTTGTGCCTTCACCGGACCGGAAGTGCGCTGACTGGTGAGATATCCGCGCAATGGGTCATGGGTAATCATGTGTTGAGCGAAGGTTAGCGATACCTTTGAGGAAGATGAGTGAGATGCAGTCCCTTGGCTATTGTACGGATATCGCTCCGCTTTGCTCAAGTTCATTCCATTCTGTTTAACTCCTTTTTTGTGTGTGGGTAGATTTCGAGGCATTTATTTTTAGAAATACTGGCCTATATCTCCTGTTACCTGACAATTGACAACATTCATACTGTAATGTTCTCTCCACTGTCAAAAATATCTTCCAATATGAATACAATCCATTCAAATTTGAATAGAAAAACTCGTAAAACGAGGGACACTTACAAGAATATATTGAAACGGAATAGGCAAAATATCAAAGTCATTCGGATATTGCTATTAGTTTGAATCTACGATATTAAAGGTGACTTGAATTATATTCAAATTGACGCGTTTCGGGTTGAAAATTATTGAATAGCTGTTCTATATTTAAAAAATGAGTCGGCTGTCACGAGAGTGTATCCTTGTCAGATATTCATTAAATCACAGTTATCTTCACCTCAGAGCGAGAAGAAGATTCGTGTTAAATGAAAAGCATGATTGGAAAGCATGTTTCGAACAATCGTGGTGAGCTTGGAAAAACGGTTTCGTTGTTCACAGCTGAAAAGGTGCATTTAAAGATGAATTCGTTGCTCTAAAGACGCTTTTGTTTTTCCTTTTCTTTCTTTCTTTCTTTCATTCTTTCTTTCTTTCTTTTTTCTTTCTTTCTTTCTTTCTTTCTTTCTTTCTTTCTTTCTTGCTTTCCAGTGTATATGGACAGGTAAACGAAATATACATATAATTGCTCTTTCGGTAATAGAATTCCACAAATTGCAGATGACGTTCCTAGACGGCAGAAATCAATAAGCACAATCTATCATTATTTTTTGTTTTGGTTATCACAACCAGTTTCTTATCATTATAGGCTTTATTTTTTTTAAATATACATCTGTCATAGTATAAGCAAAGTAATTTTATTTGCAATAAAACCCACACTCAACTGAATAATCGATAGACATTCATCTGTACAAAAAGAAAAGTTTCTGAACTTTTGAAATCAAGATTTGGTTCCTCTTTCACAAGAAATTGCATAAACATGCAACCAAACCCGAATTCAAGTGCAATATAATTATGAATGCTTTAAAGTGCTATAGTTGTGTTTCATCACCACCGTTAATGAAAGAGTTCCCTATTTTAAGATAAATTTGAGTTCTGGTCAAGTGATTGCATTGTGAAAAGAAAGAATTCTACACGTTATTCAGAGTGGTTGATTACCGTGAAAGAGAAGGTTGAGTTCCGGTAAGAGTAAGAAATAATTTGTGACATTTATCATTCTTTTATGTCAGTTTGGAAGAATATCATAGACGAATTAAGTTTCCATGAAAAGGGATTGCTCTTCAAATGCCCTCATATATCGAAATATGATAAGATATAGCTGAAAAGTTTGGACCAAACTTTCGTGCCATATGTGTGTAGTCCCATGTATACTTTTTTGTGAGCGATGCATGTGACCTTCAGCAAGATTGACTCAATTTCTTATCATTTTGAGGATTCCAAAACCTCATGGTATACACCAGTTCTTAATCATTGGCGTACACAGGTCCTCATAAGTGGGGTTATGATTTCCCTCAAGGACTATATATATATATATATATATATATATATATATATATATATATACAAACACCCACACACGCACACTTTTTTTTTTTCAATGATCTTTATTTCGATTCCACTCAGTAATTACACATAAATCATAATTCAACATTTCAATGAAAGTAAATGCATATGACAACTAAAACAGATTTTCTTGTAACATTTTCTATAAATGAATAATTGAAATTCGAAAAATTTGAAGAAAACATTAAATGAAATCTTTTCATAAAATACCCCCCCCCCCATGAACACGAGAATTAATACACATGTATATACATGTATACACGTATAATTAATAAAAATAATTCTTCATTGCAAAATGGAAATGACTAATACAGACTGACTTCATACACAAAAAAAAAAGATACAATTCATAGGTTATCAATCATACTCATGAAATAAAAATATCCTAAATCAATAGGCCTACATAATTACAGGCCTACAATGAGTCAGAAAAAACAAAAGAATGAAAACAAACCATTACCAACCCCCCCCCCCACACACACACACACACACCCTCCCTCTCTCTCTCACACACACCCATACACACACCACACGCCCACCCCCACACGCACATACACACACACACACACACAACACAATTACAATAAGGTTACCCGTTCACGCTCATATTTATCTTTAGTTCTTCCCATTTTTGTAGGTGTACTGACAACCTACCCGTTTTCGTAGCTAATTCCTTTTCTTCCCCTATAAAATCCGTAATAATTTTCTGTATCTTGATACTGGAAGGTAAATGACCTTCTGCCCTTGATTTAGAAATTGTATATTTTACCCAAATTATAATGCTATTCACACACTTAATTCTATTTGAGTTGCCCGATAATCCTAAAAATATATCTCGCCACTTCATATCCCTTAATTCAACTAAATCAAAGTGTTCAATAGTAAATTGCCATAACTCTTTGACCTTCCCACAATTGGAAAATAAGTGTAAGTAGGTTTCTTTGTCCTTTTTGCAAAATGAACAGAAATCGTCCTCAACAAAACCAAACTTCATTAGCTGTACTTTTGTGTATATGACTCCGTGTAATTGCATGAACTGAAATTCTCTCTGTTTTCTGATAAGTGTTGTGCATCTTGCTGTTATGAAAAGATCACTTATTTCTTTATCCGTTAAGTCAAATTTGCTACTACAATCCTTTACTTGCAAGTTAAATGATTCACGTAAATCTTTGACAAAACAGTCATAAATTTTCTTTGATTTTGTAGCCTGAAACATTGTTATCTGACCAGAAATATTTAGGTTCATATCAAAATCAAACAAATCAACTTGCTGAAATTTAACAGAGGGGATGGCGTTCTTCCAACTAGTGGGTATAACATGTGCAATTTCGATAATCTGAAGCAATTGATTCGTGTTTAACCCAATATTTTGGAAATGGGCCACAGGTTTCAAATGACCATTATCAAAAATATGGTTTACATGGTATATGCCTTTATCAAATAAATCTTTATCAAAAGTCATTTTACCTTTCATACATATATTTCTGTTATTAAATATTATAGGATTCACTTCATTTTCAGAGTATCTGAATTTTCCCATATCCTGCCAAGCCTTCAACATTTCTAAATAAAATGGAGGTATTTTCAGTGTTAATTTGGACGTATCGTAGTTACATAAAAACAAAAATCTCCCCCCTACGGTTCGAAAGCAGTGATCAAAGTACAGTTTCCATCCAGCATTCTTTTCTCCATATAATAAATGTTTTAACCACATTTTACGTTGTGTCTTCACAAAAAGTCTAAAATTCATCATTCTCAACCCCCCGTAAGCGTAGTCCTGATACATTACTTTCCTTTTTATACGGTCTTTTCCTGCCCATAAAAATTCAAAAGTTATTTTTTCCACCTCATTAAGCAACCACTGAGGGACTACTATAAGAGATGAGACATAGTTCAACCTTGACAGTGCATATGTTTTTAACAAGTGTATCTTACCCATAAGTGTTAAATCCCTCTCTTTCCACCATCCTAATAGCCTCTTTATTTTACTAAGTATCTCTTTGTAATTCAAATCTTCTTTTATTCTAACATCTACAGAAAAATGAATACCCAATATTTTAACTTGCTGAACTAGGTTTCCAAACAAAGGTATATGAGGTCTATCACTATCCTTGCCCATCCACAAAAAGTTTGTTTTTCCTTTATTGATTTTAAGACCGCTGACTTTCCTGAATTCTTCAAAAAGATATTGTAGCCTATTAATTGAATTCGTATCTTTCACAAAAAGGGAAATATCATCTGCATACAAAATTTGTTTTATTTCATTTTTTTCAAATTGAACTCCCTTTACTGCATTATCTTTCCTTATTTCCAGAGCTATAGTTTCGATAGCTAATAGAAACAAGTATGGCGACAATGGATCTCCCTGTCTTACTCCTCGCTTCAAGTTAAAATATCCCGTGGAATATCCCCCATTCATTATACAACTGGTAATATCTGTGTAAAGCACCTTGACCCATGAACGAAACGTATGACCAAATCCAAATAATTCTAGGATATTAAATAAAAAATCATGAGAAACCGAGTCAAATGCCTTTTCAAAGTCCACTGTGACTAAAAATCCAATATTCTGATCAAACGAATGAAATGACATATCATCAACTAGTCTTACAGCTTCTCCTATATTCCTATCTTTGATATAACCTACTTGGTCATGATGGATTATCTCACTTAAAACCTCTTTTATTCTTTTTGCTAATACTTTCGATAATATCTTGTAATCAACATTTAGAAGCGTAATCGGTCTATAATTTTGAACATACATTTTATTCTTTCCCTCTTTTTCCAATAATGTAATTACACCTTGCTTTTGCGATGTTGACAAATTACCCCTATCATATGCTTCATTCAATACCTCTACTAAGGTTTCCCCCAAAACTGACCAAAAAGTATAATAAAATTCTACCGTGAAACCGTCATTCCCTGGAGATTTATTGAATTTCATTTCTTTTAAAACACTGAAACATTCATTTCTAGTTACTTTTCCTTCACAGAACTCTCGATTTTCTTTGCTTAATTTTGGAATATCGTTAAGAAATAGATCATTTTGATCACTGACTGCCTCATCATGTGAATACAACTTTTCATAATAGGATTTCATAATCTTTAATATTTCCTTACGGTCTTTTATTAACTCTTCATCTTGATTATATAATTCATTTATAACACTTTTCCTTTTATTGGACTTTAATAACTGTTCAAAATATTGTGTTTTCTTTTCTCCTTCCTCAAAATATTCAGCCCTAGATCGGATTTTTAAACCATGTCGAGCATAGTCATAAAGTTTGTTTAACCTGGATTTCTTTTCCTCAATTTCAACAACTACAGTTCTAGACGCTACATCCAAAAGCTGATTTTCAAGATATTTGATTTCTTCTTCTAATTTATGAATTTCATGTTTTCTAAGTTTCGCCTTTTTCTTTGTGTAACTAATAATATATTCCCTCATTTTCATTTTAAGAAAGTCCCATAATACTAATTTGTCAGGTATTTCAGGTGTCCACTCTTCTTTTAATTCTCTTATTTCAGCTTTAAAACTATTTACAAATTCCTGATCTGCACACAAACTACTATTAAATTTCCAATAGGATTTACCAAAGTTTGGTGTCTCTAAAAAATTCCTAAGTTGCAACAGAACAGCAGAGTGATCGGGAGTAATTGATGTCAAAATCTCACAGTTTTTAACAAAATTTTGTAAACTGGAAGAGCCAAACCAATAGTCTAAACGACTCTGTATAATTGGCCACTTTTGTCTGAATGTGAATTGTTTATTATGTGGATTTTTTTTCGCCATATGTCTACTAAACTAAATCTGTCAAGAAAATCTATAAATTTCTCATTAAACTTGGTTTTTGAAACGTTCTTTGGTCCCATATAATCTAAATCCCCATCCATTATTGTATTGAAATCTCCTCCTAACAGAAATAACTGTCCCGTGTTTTGAAATTTTGAAATGCAGTTATTCAATTCTTTTAAAAATTCAAGTTGCATCTTTTCTTTATCTCTTGTTGGAAAATAACAATTACACAACACCAATTTGGTCTCTTGCAGTTCTACTTTGATTACAATGTACCGTCCGTTCTTATCTATTGCAACAACATCAATTTTCAAATTTAGGTTTGGAGATATTAAAATCAAAACACCCTTGCTGTGATTTGATCCATGACTAAAAAATATTGGACCATTCCATTCTGATTTCCATCTTTTCTCTACCTCTATTGTACTGTAAGTCTCTTGTAGAAAAATGATGTCACTACCTTTACTTTTACACCATTCAAAAATATTTTTCCTCTTAGTCTTTTCTCTTATTCCTCTTACATTTACAGAAAGCATGCTAAAAGGTGACCTATCCATATAACCTGGAACAACCCGAAATTACAACAACCTTAAATTTGACATTTACATATACATGCATAAAAGACACATGGACTTCTTCAGTCATGCAAAAATATCTGGAATATAAATAGAAGTTAACAGGTGCTAAATTTGAATGTGAACAGGAACCAGAATACATCAACCAATCACCTTTACACACAAAACCACACCACCCCAGACACTCGCACTCACTGAAAAACATGCAGTTAATCCTATGTTCCCTAACACTAAACCAAACCTCAACGCCCAAAACTGACATGAAAAGTAACCACCGGACTCTGGCCACTTTAATGTAAAATGAATTAGCATTAATGTACATTATCTTCTTGATTCCTTTCGACAATTTTGAAAACCCAAATATCTTCTTGTAATACTTAAGTCAAATAAGCCAGTAAAGCTCTTTCTATCACAATAAAACACAACCTTTTTCTTTAATGGCTAATCCACTAGTAATGACATTAGGAAAGAAAACCATTAAAAGAAAAGGAAGGGGGAAAATTTGAATACACACTCCCACATATATATATATACACACACACATACACTATATATATATATATGTATATACATGTATATATTACAAACACCCACACACGCACACACATATATATACACACACACATATATATAAATATATATATATATATATATATATATATATATATATATATATATATATATATATATATAGAAGAACGCAGTAGAAACGCATTAATTTCCAACTGAAATTTATTCGATCCAGATGGTTGAATAACCATAAGAGTTCAATTACGATGAACAGAAAGGATTTCCCAGTGGCAAATCAATTCAACTTAATAAACCATTCCACTAACTATCTCAAAGTCTGTTAATTTGGCGGTGGTTACAAATCTGCTGAAGAAAGAAAATGGAGCTTTGAAAACGGCTTAAACAAAGACCTTTCTTGGCTCAGCCCATTCACATTTTCCCGATAGGCTCATACTTTATCAGTTTTATTTTCATCTGGCATTTGCGATTCTTCCCCTTTCCTTTTCTCAAGGATCCTTATCTATTATTATTATTATTATTATCATTTTTACTATTATCATTATTATTATTATTATTATTATCATTGTAGCGGCAAGACTAGGTTTGATAATGCCCTTCTGCAGTGGCAAGGTAAAGAATAAACAAAGTTGTTTGCAAATGCAAGTTTGTGGTTATGTAACACAGAGCACTGCTCCTTGTGCTCCTTGTTTCCAAGAAGTTTAGTGGAAGATATGAGTCACAGGGGTGAGGCATCACCCAAAGAATGGAACAAAGGAAAGTAGATTCAGAGTTGCAGTATATTGGGAAGAAAGCAGTCAAGAAATAGTACTCCTTCCTGTAAATTGTGAAAATCCCCAGGATTGCAAACAGTTGGTAAGTTAAAATTGCATTATTGTCAAAGTTTATATCTGTGCTGTCACTTATACCATAATACTTGGTTCAATAACTGATTCATATTTTTATATTTCAAGCTCAAAGTAGAGTGATGGAATTTGGCACTTTGCTCTCCATCAAGCATTATATTGCATACTGGTACACACCACACAAACTAATAGACAGTGAATGGTGTTAAGTCATATTTAATTGATGTGCTACAAAGAGATGAACTCTGTATTCTCTATATCTTCTATATTATTGTGTGCTTTATATTCAGAAGAACTTCCTATTAATTGATTTGTATAAGAAATATCATCTTTGTATTCTTTATGTGAGAGTGAGATATAATGGTAATTCTCATCATACATTCATTGAAATTCAGTATAACACAGCAGTGATATTGTGTTGGGTTGTTTGGAAGATCTCTGCACCTATATAGGCATGAGATCATGAGTAGGTTATTATAATGTTAAGTTGTGTAATGCTATCATTCACATTTGAGTGTTGTTGTTTAAATTAGTTTAGGAATCACATATACGATTCATTATGGTTGATGATTTAGCAAGGTTCTAATTGTTAATTGTTTGTGATATAATTTGCGTTAGCCAATACATGTATATTAATTTCAGTATTATAATTCGCTATTCGATTTATATTACCACCAGACATTATTAAAGGATGATGTCCCATTTAATAATTACATGCACAATAGGTTAATAAGTTGATATTGGATATATTTAGATGCTTAATTTGATAATCATTACTGTCATTTAATCACCAATTTAATAAGGTAACAGACGTTTGTGGAATAACAATTAGTCCACTCAATTTATGAACAATAATACAGGTCCTTTATATAATATCCTTGTATATATACATTTACATTAGGATAATTGAGACTAATTCTCTGTGGGGATATATTGAAGTTATTAACTATTTAGTTAGCCATGTTTGATTTGTGTTATTGTTGACAAATGAATATTAACACTGTATTTATGTTTATTTGTTTGTTCAGCGAAACGCTGGCCGATGGTTGTTGGCCGTACTTTGTTGTCTGGTCGTTGATCTCTGGTCATCATTAGTACGGAAGAAGTTTGAAGAAAGGAATAAACAGACTAGAAGTTAAAGCTGTTGTTTCATGACTCTTCAATCAGCGAGTTTGAACTTAAGCAATTTGAGAATTTCACTGTAGTCCGATAAGATACTACATTCATCATCATCATTATTATTATCATTAGTAGTAGTAGTAGTAGTAGTAGTAGTATTGTTTTTACTTTTAATACTCTCAAACTTAGAGGTGTATGACGTTAATTGCGTCATAATCATCTTTTATGCGCTTAACCAATGAACGCCGTTATCAGATTTTACGTCCAATGCTTAGCAACACCTGCGCATGCACCTTAATAGTTGTCATGATCACGCTTAGATTGCGTTCGCTTATAATAAACAACATCTTTGTTATTATTTGTATACGAGTAATCTTGCATTGTAAGTTTTTATCCCTGAAGAAGGGGGAGGCCCCCGAAAATTCGGATCGAATAAATTTCTGTTGGCAATTAATGCATTTCTACTGTGTTCTTCTTGTTTAGTAATTTTGCCAATACGTAGACTATAATCATATATATATATGTGTGTGCGGGTTGAGTGGTATTCGGCTACACCAGGTACAAACACCGACAGGCAGCCCTTGCAATCCCTTCGCAGTTAATTTATTCCTTTTCTTTGAGGGACAGGGGAGTATTGAACAATGAAAAGCCGCATGCCTAGCTAGATCCATGGCGGATTCATGTATTAGTATTAATTAATTAAATACAATGTGTGAGAAATTTGTACTAATACTAAAGCATCGGCAACTCTCGTGGGTAAATTTACATAATGTGAGAAATCAATTGAATTGAATAAGAGAAATAATTTACGTAGCTAAATTCATTTTTCCTCCTTACTGACTTCCTTTTTGTGGAAATAACTGCAGGGTTTGCAAAAACTGTCTCCGCCGGGAGTCGAACCCGGGTCTTTGGCACTGTACGCCAAACGCCTTAACCACTAGACCACGGAGGCGGGTTGAGTGGTATTCGGCTACACCAGGTACAAACACCGACAGGCAGCCCTTGTAATCCCTTCGCAGTTAATTTATTCCTTTTCTTTGAGGGACAGGGGAGTATTGAACAATGAAAAGCCGCATGCCTAGCTAGATCCATGGCGGATTCATGTATTAGAATTAATTAATTAATTACAATGTGTGAGAAATTTGTTCTAATACTATAGCATCGGCAACTCTCGTGGGTAAATTTACATAAAGTGAGAAATCAATTGAATTGAATAAGAGAAATAATTTGCGTAGCTAAATTCATTGTTCCTCCTTACTGACTTCCTTTTTGTGGAAATAACTGCAGGGTTTGCAAAAACTGTCTCCGCCGGGAGTCGAACCCGGGTCTTTGGCACTGTACGCCAAACGCCTTAACCACTAGACCACGGAGGCGGGTTGAGTGGTATTCGGCTACACCAGGTACAAACACCGACAGGCAGCCCTTGCAATCCCTTCGCAGTTAATTTATTCCTTTTCTTTGAGGGACAGGGGAGTATTGAACAATGAAAAGTCGCATACATTATGTAAATTTACCAACGAGAGTTGCCGATGCTATAGTATTAGAACAAATTTCTCACACATTGTAATTAATTAATTAATTCTAATACATGAATCCGCCATGGATCTAGCTAGGCATGCGGCTTTTCATTGTTCAATACTCCCCTGTCCCTCAAAGAAAAGGAATAAATTCGTCATCGTTTTCACGAAGTGGCCGCGTTAAAAGGGATTAAAGGGATTAAAAGGGAAAATGCTCTCGTTGAAATAGGAGAATTTATCAAAGGTAAGGTGAAAGATGAGGTGTAATCATCAAAATGGGCACTTATAAGGATATGGAACGGGAACTTATTCGAAAGAAAAATGGGGGTACTTATCTGAAGGTAAAGGGAAAAGTAGGGGCACTGTGCCCACATGCAACCCCTGAAGCGGTGCTTCTGACCGGGTCTACATGTTTTCGATTGTCATTTCATCATTCTTCTATGTATAGTTGGGTGATGATGACACAAGTCATCATCCTCGATAAATATTGGGGGTGATCTATTCCCTCTTTCCCCACCACATACGATTCCTGTGACTATATTTTCATTTCAATTTTGAAAATTGTTAGTATTACTAATAACATGAGTGTGGCAAAATTACATTATAAAGGAAATTTACCGACTGAACCCTCTAAATCGAAAATAATTACATGTACTTTTAATCTAAATAATATTATGCATTATGGCTTTGAAAAAAATCACCTAAAAATATATTGGGGGATGGTAACACAGGCCATCCCACACACCTCCATATCCCTCCCAGATCAACACCCGTGTTGTATAATTTGAAGCAGATGGTTTTCACTTTCTAGTTGCGAAAAAATATATCGGGAAAAATCAGAAGCAACGACAGAATTGTAGATAAATATTGATAAATTCATATAAATCTACAATACTGTACATAAATAATATCTATATTGAAATTAATAATATATAAATTTGAATAATATTAATAAGTATAATATATCAAATTATATTTATATACAACATATAATAGAAATGTATATTTTCCACCACTTCTTTTTTTTGGGGGGCGGGGGGTGGGGGTGAAACCTGGGGGTATGTTTGTACACACCACCCCCCCCCCCCCACCTGAAAAGTTGGGGGATACATACCCCCATCCCCCCCCCCCCCCCCGCTATCTACGCCCCCGTATATAATCAACCTTTTCCAATTGCTTCCAGACAGTTTCTTTCACAAACAAAATAACATGACCAGAACTCCATTTTATCTTAAAGTGATTTGGTAACTTTGTAGAGGCTTGATAAAATATGAGCTGCCTGGCCTTACATGCTATCAGTGTATGTATTATGGTGTAAAAATGAAGCCCAGGAAAAAAAGCACTTCAAAATCATCATGTGCTTCACAATAGTAAACATATGCAAGTGACTGGAAATGCCAGACTCATTTTCTCCCATAGACTCAGTGTTAGACTAAAGCGTATGACCATACGCTTTCGTAAATGGGAGTATTTAGTCATAGATATCTTAATAATAGCATTATATATTTGAAAACCTTTCTATGCCTGGCTATTTATTTATCCTTCTGAATATCATTATACAAGACAGATATCAAAATTCAACAAGTTATTAAATCAAGCATCCACAAAGTTACCGAATCCCTTTAAGTTGCAAGTAGGAACAATTACATTGTTGAACCTGGCAGCCTAGGAGCGATTTTTCACTGAGGTGCTGCTCGAGGGGTGCCTTTCACTTCAAAATTCTCTGACGACACTCCCAACACCTGCATTCAGCACCTCCAGCACCACCAACCCAGGGTGTGCCCTATCATCAAATTACAACAAATTGACTAAATCTTCCTGCAAATCACAAATATTGCAAAGCACTGGACTCAGGGACATATGCATATGGCTTTAGACTTTTGAGCGCATTATTATTTTGAAGAGCATCTCTGCGCAGAATCTGATCGCGGCAAAATAGAAGATAAGTCGTATTCTTCCTTCTTTGGTCCTCTTTATTTGTTTCTTTTTTTTTTTTACTTCTTCTTCTTCTTCTTCTTCTTCTTTTTCTTTTTTTCTTTTTTTCTTTTTGGTTTCTCTTTGGTTTCTTTTTGGTTTCTCCTTGGTTGATTTCCCCAACTTTGTCCTAATGAAAGAGAGACATTAATTTTTATCACAAAGCTGGTTTCTTGATCATGAGAAACAACCTCGATTTGTCAGCGTCTAGACCATAAAGTCTCGGTTATACCATTACAATAAAGGTATATTGGTATTCATCGGGGACATAGTGACGATGCAGTAGGAAGATCCTGATTTCCATACTCAAACGAACTTGACCCTCTAGTTCTTCCCAAATTTACACCCCCTTTTTGTGAACTTGACAACTAGTTTCAAGTTCGCGTGAAGAATAACGCCTCTGTAAATAGACGGAGTTAATTTTGTCTGTTTGTTCTTGAACGCTCATGAGTAATGGCCTATATACTGTCTGACACGTACTAACAGTGTTGAGTAATAACAATAATAACAACAACAGTGTTATAATGCCCACATTCCAAGAGATGCTTGAGGCGCCTAACATTGTAAATATATACATGTGTATGTGAAAGCAATATTTTTTCATTATGAAAGGGGGGACACGTTCTCTATACAGTGCTGAGAAATAATTATAATAATGATAATAATAACAACATTATTATGCGTGCATATCCATTCCAAGGGATTCTTAGGGCGCCTAACATTGTAAATATATGAGACAACAATAGTTTCATTATGAAATGGGGCACATTTTTCTTTTATGTACATAAGGTATGACTTGGCGGGAACAGGCCGATTGTGCCCCATTCCACCACCCCCTGAATCCGACGACATTGCGTTCAGACCCAGGAATATTTTTGAAATGTGATGAATGATTGTCTTAATTGACTCATGGTTCAACCCTTTCATATGACACCACTTGTTCTTGTGTGGCTTATGGTAGTAGCGTAGTCTTGAAATAACTATTTTCAGGAAGGTTTAAACCACAATCCGCCACCCCCTCCCCTTTCTATTGTTAACATGTACATGTATAAGGTCTAATATCGCGTATGTGGCTTTTCCCGGTGAATTTATCCTCTGATTTAAATATTTGTGATAATAAAATGAGGCTTCATATTGCTATGACGCACTAGGATATATATATATATATATATATATATATATATATATATATATATATATATATATATATATATATATATATATACATATATATAGCATTTCAGGCCCATGAAAAATATTTTCTTTTACTTCAGGACTGAAAAACAGAACTAGCCATTGCATAGGTAAAACATACAATATCATTATGTAGATATGCAAAAATGAATGGCATATAATACAGTGAGTCCCCATAAAAAGTTTACAGTTCGAAAAAGGTCTCCCCAAATAAATATTTCAGAATATTTAAAGGATATTTTCATACTTGTGAATAGCTTAGGATCTCTTATCAAGTAAAAACAATAAAATCTGGCGATATTTTTTAATGAAAGGACAGTCTTGTTCTCTGTATATCCTGCATACCATCAACATTGTTTTGCTTGAGTGAGCAATTAACTACTTTGAGTATTTTGAAATAATTATTACTTTTTGGTGAGTTTTTCTACAATTAAGCTGGCTTGTTCACTCGATCATAAAGGTTTTTAATGTGATATGTTTTTCATAAATTGTCTTTTGGTGATAAGAATATGAAAATTTCTACGCCTTTTCACGACTCTTAACTTTCCTGATACCAGCCAGAACAAAATGCAATTCTTGTCAAGTGTGGATATTGAGCCCTTTCACACAAGTAGCTTTTGGTCACCCAAGCGTAATGTTGTAGTAACACTGAAATCTGGAATACTGCTTTGTAGTAGCTAGCTATGTACGGTAAGTGTATATAGGCCTACTTGGTATAAATAGGAGCCCACTGACAAAGCCGAATTTGCTGCGAAGTGTCAATGAGCATGGCACCCGTCTCTCTGGTCGGAGTGTCGCCTTTCGACTCCGGCAAAGCGCCAGTTGGATTAACGAGGTACGGTGGCATGATAACAAGTTGCCATTCCTGCCAATTTCCGACAGCATAGTCATAGTAATGTGTTGGATATGTCTTTAATCGTTCAGCTGATAAGCTTGTGCTTACAATCGTTATAGATGTGTGAATGTTCATGGCCGTGGTGATTCATGATGATTAAAAGGGGCTGTCATCTAACTGAACAACAGTTCATAAATATTTCCAAAAATGTGGACAACCTAGTGCATCAATGTTAATTTTGGGATAATTTATATTTCATTGTATTTAAATGTTTTTCTTGAGTGTGTTACTTTTTTTGCAGAGTAATAACAATAATAACAATAATAACAACTGTACAATATCATAATTTCATATTATTTTGTTTTAAAAACTCTGAATGCAAATGAGCGTGAATCGGGCATTACAGTTCACATCACGGGGAGAATCATGGATCGAATTCAAAAGAAATAAGGAAAAGGGAAAAAAGGGAAAAAAGGGAAAAAGAAGAAGAAACTAAGATAATAGGACCTTCAAGTCCTGGACCCTCCCCCTATAATAGGTTGCCCAGATGGTGCCGACACCTCCTCCTGATACAAGGACCCACGCTTCGCCACTCATTTGATTGCCTATTTGTCTGTGCTGAGACTTCATACATAAAATTTGTAACATATATTAGGCAAAACACATGTAGTTTGGATAAAGTAGTTTGGATAACTATGTGTGCATGCGTCATGAATAAATGCATCCCAGCCGGGCAGGATTGGATTGAGAAGAAGAATTTGCGGAGTTTATACTGTGGGAGCATTGCGGTATATTGGTGAGGGCTACTGGCGTATTGGTGGGGGGCTTGGGGGTGCATCCCCCCCCCTCCCCCTACACACACACACCAAAAAAAAGAGGAAAGAAAAAAAATCAAACTACCTACCAGATATATGACAAAAATTACATTTTAATTTTAAAATGGTCGATTTTTTTTGCTTGTTCACTTCGCTCGCTCGCAGGTATTCAGAAATTGGGCCCCGTATGCCTTCACTCTCAGAGTTGAATAAAATAATTTTTTACATCACCAATACAAATGCCATTGTGGGGCAACCAGGGAAGGAGAGAGTGTGTATATTAGAGCAAAACAACTGTCTTAAAAAGAGGACAATTTAGCCAAAAGAAATATAAGGGATTATACTTGATATAAATGAATATAGTTCTTCAACGGTTAGCTCATGTATGTATGTATGTATGTATGTATGTCTGTATATATATATATATATATATATATATATATATATATATATATATATATATATATATATATATATATATATATACATATATATACATATATATATACATATATATACATATAAATATACATATATATACATATATATATATATATATATATCGTTACAGTTCTCACGAAGTGACGGATGAGCGCGCAACTAAAAGAAAGTTAGTTTTGAATAAATCGCTTTCTAAGTTTTAAAGCATAGTCTCAACCTCTTTAATGTATGAAGGGTGAATAAATTTTATATCCTGGGATAGATCATATTTCAGTGTTTAGTTCTATGTTTAATCATTTGCCTATTTGTTTATATTTGGGGGGGGGGAATGAGCTGTAAACATAACCTTCATTTCGTGATAACACAAATTCCAAGGACGCGTAGTGACGGATTACCACGAAGTGACGGATCTCCGCCGCGCGCGTGTAAAACATATGGGACTTGATCATCGCGCTTTTAACCGTCATTTCGTGAAAACACAAAGTCAATTCAAGGACTCGCTCTTCTTTGTTTTCACGAAGTGAGGGATCTCAGCCGCACACGTAAAACATACGGGACGGTTGTAAGCCGTCACTTCGTGAAAACAGAAAATCCTTTTACTAGGTATTTTCTTGTTGACGTTATCGCCATAGTTACATAATTATACATTATTATGATCAGAAACTTTGTGAGGTTCAAAATGTTAGTGAATGATGTCCAAAAATGCAAAAAAACTCAAAATTGAAAAAAAATGCGTTTTTCCTCATTACCGTCACTTCGTCAAAACAGGGCCGATATATATATATATATATATATATATATATATATATATATAATTGTGAGAAATGAAAATGGAGAATAATGGTTGCGTAGCTTAAATCGAAGTTCCTCAGAGCTGTCCTCCCTTTTTGAATTTTTGCAAAGGTTGAAAAAATGTCTCCGCCGGGAATCGAACCCGGGTCGTTGGCTTAAAACGCCAATGCCTTAACCACTAGACCACGGAGACGGGCCAGTGATTTAGGCGACACCAGATTCAATTGACCGAAAGATTGACAAATCTTCAACCTTATTAATTAATTCCTTTGTCGGGGGCAGGTGAGTTTTGAACAAAGACAAGCCACGAGAGTTGCCAAAGCTGTTGTATATGTTATTTCCTTACAATTTTATATATATATATATATATATATATATATATATATATATATATATATATATATATATAATAATAGTAATAATAATAATAATAATAATAATAATAATAGTGGGTTCTTGTATAGCGCACATGTCTGTCAGACTTGACACTCCTGGCGCTCCACAATTATTACCCTGGCTTTAGCATGGCTGCACTTACGGCGCTCTAGCATTTCAAGGAATTAATTCTGCCAGGTACCCATTTATCTCACATGGGTTGAGTGTGGCAAATGTAGATTAATGTCTTGCCAAAAGACACTAGTTTTGGGCCAGGGATTTGAACCCCGTACCTTGTGGTTCATAGTCCGGGGACTTATCCACTAGACCACAATACTTCTAATGTCTGTTTGAATACGACAATTTAAAAAAAAATATAATCTGTAGTAGACCTATTTTGCTTAGGTTTCCTAAATAAAAACAAGAATTTTATGTAAAAAAAACCCCAGATATTTTCAAGACAAAGATTCGATGTACAATATCACAATATCGGTTGCATCGCATGTCCGTTTTTTTTTTTTTTTTTTTTGTCTGTTTGTTTTTGTTTGTTTTTGTTTGTTTTTGTTTTTTTCGTGTTTTTTCAAACTTTATAGATCTCAAAGAAAGTAGATGAGATTTCAGTCTGATTACGCCTTTTAAAAATTCAGAATTTTGAATCATTCTATGTCACTTGGAAAACTGTTTTATCGAGCAAAGAATGAAAACATCTGGGGCCTGTAACATAAAGAGATAAATCAATCTCACGACTGATATCAATCGTAAGTCTATGGCAAACCATGTATACTGAAGAGTTACAATTGATCGTAAGATTGATTGTATCTCTTTATATTACAGGCCCCTGATCTGTTAAATCATAACGGCACCGCTCATATTTCCGCTTTTCAGAATGTGCTAAGACCCTTGTTATACCTTCTGAGGCCATGCAGTCTTTGGACAATTTTTTTTTTTACTTCTATCCGTTTTGTTTTTAATTGTCATTCACTATTATGTAACATTTTTAATTTGAAGAATGGCAAGGATATTCGGGGCCGCATGAGATGCAAACTTTTTATCTTATGTTTCTGACGAGACATTCATTTCGTTCCAGACAATAATGCGCTTAGTATGTTTCATGAATTTTCGTTTCTAGTTCGGACAAACCAGGAATATGATTCTAATGTCCGTTGTACACGAATCTTTATTTCAAGTCAACATACCTAACCAGTCAGCCACGCCTCGTCTGTAACGGGCTTAACGTACTGTCAAGAGCAAATATGCACAGAAAGCATGCACAAAGATGTTAAAAACGTGACGGAAATTACAGAATGGCCTGTATTCTGCTAAAATTTAAAACCCGTCCCTGGGTCAAAAGTTGAGTTTTAACAAAGGAAGTTAGACCGAGGTCGTTGAATTTTCCTTTTGTTAAACACGACTTTAATACGTGTGTCGGGTTTAACTGAATCAGTAGAATACCAACCAAAGTGTTCGACATGATTTGCCCTGGGGTCATAAAACTGCAGTTTGATCTTCGTATCATTTACGCGATGCTTACCGGTCAATTTGACCGGTAACATAAATATGAATCTGATTTTATCCGCTGTCCTAGATTTTGGAGACGTTATGGTGGTTCAACCGATCAATAATTCACCTCTTTGCGATCGAGGCACAGTGTACATTTCCGCACTGATTCTATACGATTCTCATTCTCAGTCTTATAATGTTCCATTCTACTAGGTTTTCAAAAAACAGTAGACACTTTTGATCGTTTATAACTCAAAAATTATACATCATATCAGACTGAGGGTTTTACATTTTAAAGTTGAATGATGTAAAATTGGGAGCAAGTTTCATGACATTTCTGTAAACACTTTTCTCTAAACATTGCTCTGAATATTTAATTAGATTTTTTTTCACTTTTTGGAAAATCATGGCCACAAAATCTGTCTGTATCAGTAATTAATTCAGAATATAACAATTGCCATTGTGCATTGCAGCTGAAATTCCAAAACACCTTTTTAACCCAGAGTCATGAATCATTAATGACAGCAAAAAGGTTGGCAGAAATGACAGCTGCAACATTAACACACAATGACAATTCTTGTGTTCTGAATTAATGGTTTTTTGGTTTTTAACTTGGTTTTTCAAAAAGTGACAAATCTAATTAAATATTCAGAGCGATATTTTAAGAAAAGTATCCAGAGAAATGTCATGAAACTTGCTCCCAATAAATTTTACATTCTTCAACTTTACAATGTAAAAACTTCAGTCTAATACGATGTATAATTTTTGAGTTATTAACGATCAAAAGTGTCCAGGTTTTTTTTTACACCTAGTAATCAGAAAGTGAGTGATGTGTAGAAGGTAATTGTCAAAATTAAATACGAACCTGCCTATATAGGCCATAATGAGGGACACTGCAAATGTTTCCATTTTAAATAAAACAGATAGCCTTTACATTTAGATTCGATGATTCTAGCTTCGCCAGAATTTTGTCCTACAAGTTTGCCATATTATTTATGTATATATATATATATATATATATATATATATATATATATATATATATATATATATATATATATATATATATATAATGTATTACTATCCGGGGGTTATAGCCCCCCCCCCCCCCCCCCACCCAGAAACTTTGAAATTACCTATATTCGGACTCCCGCCACTTTATATCTATATGACAAAATTACATTGTAATGTTAAAAGTATCAAATTTTGGCTCGCTCGCTTCGCTCAATGGCAAAATTTAAATGCTGTGAAGTTGATATTTGGGTACGCGACATAATTAAACATAATTACCCTTTTTTCTTTAGCTATTAAGATCTCGACCTATATAATCAGGTAATCATTCATGCTACTTTAGACTTATTCGATTATCCTAACATCAAAATTATTTGATTTCTCCAATCTAGCTAATAGCGATATGGATAGTTGTATGAACATGTAAATAAAAATGTCTACTTACCCTCTTCGTCTTAAACATAAAGTTAAGTAACGGTCATGCGATTTCATCGTGAAAGATACTGTATAGTAGCAACTTAGAAAGGTTGACATGGCTGATTACGAAAACTGGCGTACTGGTGGGGGTCTTGGGGTCTGCAGCCCCCCCCCCTCAAAAATAAACAAATAGATAAATAAAAAGTTCCACGCCAAAAAAAAAAAAAAAAAAAAAAAAAAGATGAAAAGAAAAATTGTACATTACCCCCTGCATATATGACAAAATTGAATTTTCATGAAAAGGGGTCGATTTTTTGCTTGCTCGCTTTGCTCGCTCCAAAAATTCAGAAATTGTGCACCGTATGCCTATGCTCAGCCCCATCAAAACTTTTGGCTAATTACACTGATTGCAAGTACATAATAATTGGTGTAGCTAGGCCTTCACTGTGAGGTTTTGGAATGATCAGAATGAAAAGATATTGGCTCAATCTTTCTGAAAGTCACATGCACTGCACACAGATATTAGTATGTAAGATTACACTTGGTCCGAACTTTTCAGCTATTTATCGTCATATTTCGAATATGAGATAATTAATTTTGAAGAGCAATTTTTGTTTCAGAGGACATTTCAATAAAGATATTCTTCCAACCTGACATAAACAGAATGAGAAATCTCACAAATTACGTTCC
The DNA here is from genome assembly GCA_025618425.1 of Heliocidaris tuberculata. Lineage (NCBI taxonomy): Eukaryota > Metazoa > Echinodermata > Echinoidea > Camarodonta > Echinometridae > Heliocidaris > Heliocidaris tuberculata. The sequence continues at coordinate 25,664,692 of CM046839.1, forward strand.
TATTGAACCAGGACTCAACCTTCTCTTTAACGTGATTTAGTATAGAGCAAACTTGACGGGAAATTGCAATCAAGAAGAAGCTATTAATTCTATTAATGGTTAGCCCTAGGATCTCCCGTCTAATTCGTTATAATCCAAGCGAGGCGTGACAATGAATCTGGGATGTCTTAACCTTTCTCTATCACCATCTCATGTCTTCATCTTATCCCATAGAACAGGGAGTCCTAAATTCATTAGTCAGGCGGGCCACAAATATTCCTGAAATTTCGCTGCGGGGCACTGAGTATTACACATATAGGCCAGCCAATAGACCGCTTCGGTAATGTATGCAAATTTTATACATAGCTTTCAAACAAAGGTTGTTCTTGACAACCTGAAAGCTTGCCGGACATAGCAACAAGTAAATTATGCAAACTGGATTCCAAGCATTGAGGTTCATTTATAAAAAGCAGGTTAATGGAATAGCTCGTCACTAGGTGCTCAGAGATTTAATGTGCATAAATTTGTATACATTACAGAACCGGTCTATTACCAACTACAAAATCATCTATAAAGGGGCAGTGGAATATTTAACACGATGGCGAAGACTAAAGAAATCAACCATAGGCAAATTCAATACCCTTATGTGCGAACACTACAATGACATATTACGTAATCTGAACATGATTTTCGTGTAGTTAATACAATAGGGTAATGAAATTTCTCTTAAAGCTCATGTACAGTATTGGTAGAAAAAAGAAAATTGGAAAGAAACATGTTAAATATAGTCTCATGTTGTTCTCCTTGTATCAAAAGATGTCTGTAAGAGATCATTTGGTATTCCATCTATGATTTCTGGTAAATTTCAGTGTAAATATCTGTAAGGAATGCTTGATCACTGCTATAATATGCTTGGACCCTTCCACCCCGACGGCTCCCCGCACAGCAATCTTGGGGCTTCGCATAGAGACAGCGTGTGTGCACTGTGTGTAGCTACTCATCATTGGTTTTACATGTGAATGTACGGTGTATAGCACAAGCTGCCTTTGCTGGGATTTTACGTGCCTGTCCCGGCACATAAATTAGTTTTTGCCTCTTATTTGTTTAATATTAAACTTTAGGAGGCGAAATCTTCACAGTGTCTTAGTATTGCTAGTATCTTGCTATTTATCAACAAAAATTGAAGAAATCTGACGAACAATTTTCGAGGGCTTACCAAAACTTTACACGACCTTTAAGTTGATTCCTTAAAAGTCTGTGTGATCGTGTTAAAAATACCCCTCACCTTCCGCTTAATAAATCAGCATGAATGATTTTTATCCTCAGTTGTTCCTTGTTTAATTCAGTTATAAACACTGGGTTTCAAATCATACTTGATAGCATGATGATATATAATTAGGCTTATGATTAGCTTTTTGCAAACGAGTAAAGCGAGCAAAGCGAGCAAGCATAATCTTTTGAGACTTTTAAGCATAATCAGTAATGGTGTGTTTTGAATCCACTAGTATCATAAAAAGGGAACTATATGTACACTACTTTTTTTTTTTTACTTGATACTTCAGGCCCGAGGGCCATGCATAGAGGAACAGACAGAATTTTCTACATGTCTACATGAATCAGCTGTGCTTCCTTTAATGGACACCAACTGTTATTATTTTTCACTCTTGCATTTTTATGACAAGTTAGAATGTACTATATTAAACGAACCAACGTCAATTAAAATTACAAAATTATTGTATCCAAATTTGCCAATTCGTACACGAAAATAGCGAATATAAACTCTACTCCGCGTTACTGATTTACAGACCTTACCTTAAATACATCGTTCTTATTCATGGACGGCAAAATGTTCCTCAACGGAGACATGAACTTATATTTTTCTTAGATTTTTGCTCCTGCTGCTCACTCTGGAGCAAATAAAATTCAAAAACAGCATTAAAGATGACACAGATCTATAACTGCTATGGGTACAGTGCAGTGCATGGCTAAAAATGGTTAAACTTAGCTTTTTTAAACATGTTAATCAGAGATATTAAAAAGACATTTTGATAGACTCCTGAAGTAGTTATATTGTGCATGATCCTTTCGTAATAGGCCTTAAAAGGGGGTTCATGTTTCTTGCAAAAACTGTATTTAGGGTTATCATAATTTTGTGTATCTTAGACGATGTTACTCTCTCACGTTTTACATTGTATATCAATGGGGTACATTGTACATGGGATCGGTCTAACTCGGCACTATCATGACTAGGGCCAAGTTGGAGTCAGCGGAAATCGTGCATGGCCGAGTTATCCAACAGACTGAGCTGAAACGCAACTACTTGAATCAATCTTTGCATCAAAGGGGAATTAACCCTTCATGGAAACTTGGATTGCGTAGAAGCATAAAATCAGAGGAGAATAGGGAAAGTTTTTTTTTTTTTAATCGGACAAAGAATAAGAAAGTTATAGATGTTTGAAAGCTGAGATCACTAATGATTTGGGGAATCTCCTACTGGCAATGCGGCCATGATGTGTGGTGTCATATACATGTAGAACTCTCCCATTTGGGTGTACATAAATCACTCAAAGTATATTTTCTCAACTGTTATAAAGAAGCAGACATTTTATTTAATGGGAGGACATGTAAAAAAAAGGTTACCCAAAATGTATCATCAACAGAAAACATCATTAAATGGACAAAGAGAGTATTGTGGATAACTTACACAAACAAGATGAATCCAAACCGATAGGAATATAGTCATTGCAACAACAAAAAAGTAAAGAAAAACAGACAAACAAAAAAGGGGGGATTTTAGTTTGATCATTTGCCTTTCCCAGTGGCGGATCTACGGGGGGGGGTTAGGGGGTTTAAACCCCCCCCCCCCCTTGGGCTGCCAAGTAAACATTTAATGTGCATAGGAAAAAAAAAAGAGAGAGAAAAAATAGAGCATGCAAGTATGCTTAAAATCGCAAGCTGGCAACCCTAAAAATGAAAAATCTCCCTACTGTGGGAGGGGGGTATCCCACCTCCCACACTCTCCCCCCTCGCTCGCTTCGCTCGCTCGGGCTCGGTCGCTACGTTCCTCGCAATACCCAGCTCAGCCCCTCAAACCCCCCCTTGGAAAAAAGCTAGATCCGCCCCTGTTTCCCATAGTTTCCAGTGGAGACGCCCAGGCAATTGTTACAAATTAAATCCTGTCATTTTTGCATCTTTGAATGAGTTAATTGAAACCGCGAGGGCGACGTCTTCCTATGGCATAGAAATCCTGTGGTTTGAGTTATACGGGAACGCAGAAAGAGACGATCAGAACAGGTGCAGACGACAAAGTGATCGGGTTATCGATTGTCCTCGGTATCGCATACCGCAAACCCAGATGTCCCACACCCAAAGCCGACAGCGAACAATCGGTGAAAGACTGAGAATCTTCTCGTCTCCTTATATGGAGTGGATGATGAATTTAATTGTCGGTTTAGATAATTTATGGCAGTGTGAGCATATTTCACGCGTGTTCGGTAATGTTTCAAAATTTTGCCTAAAATTACCTTGTCACCCAATTTTATATTGAATTGGATAAAGAATTCTCAAGATGTTGTCAAAAGAACACACATTTTGCGTGCGTTTTGGTAAAATGCAGCTGTCACATATAACAAGGGTCTAAAAATTAATCCTTTATCCATGCAGATGCTGCCATCAAAACCGCAATTTAAGATTAAAATTTTCACGTTGTATACGATATTTTGCCTTTCGTTTTAGGCTATCACTTTGCTTTATATTCTGAGTTTTTGACAAATCGTCTGTTAACTCTCATGGGCAAAGTTTGGACTCATTGTTGAGACCCTTTTCTCACGTGTTGTGCGTTCCGCCTGACATCACATTTAGATATCAAATACTGTACATGTATTTCCGAAACTACATGTACAATTAATTTCGTGATTTCACCCAGCAATATACAGTCTTTTTGTTTTTAAGAAAATTTGATTAAAAAATATGTAGCAGAGCTTGAGATATGAGGGATCAACTATGACCTTTCTATCAGGGGCGGCGCCAGGGTATTTAAATGGGGGGGGGGGGCAAAATGACGCGTATAGCAACGTCGCACGTCGAGGGTCTTGAAATAAACAGGATAACAGTTATGTCATAATTGCTTGGCCTAGCCTTCTCTTCTCCATTTCCCCTTCTCTTTCTCCTTTTCCCCCCTTCTTCCTATTTTTTTTTCTCGCTTGAAAAATGAAAGGGGCGGCCGCCCCCCCCCCCCCTGTAGCGCTGCCCCTGCTTTCTATACATCACTGTACGCGATCTTTGGTCACCCCACTCTATAGGACTACAGACATAACCTTCGGGGTCGGGCTAAAGCCCACCGCACACTATACGATCGGTCGATCGGTCTGCGATCCGATTTTGGAAATTCATTGCAATACCATTAAATATAGGCGTTTTAAAGGGGCAGTCTAATGAGAACTCATGGGGAAATGAAATCGTGCGGAATTTGCAAAAGGCTCGTTTACTTGTACACATAGCACGCCCGTTGGGCGAGGCCGTCGGACCAAGGAGTAACTCCTTGGTCGGACTAAGGTCATAAATGATCAGACGGCACGAAGTTGACCGAACTGGAGCTCGGCAAATACTTCGGGTTTAACCAGTCCCGGGCTCTTAGTCTTGTAACTGGTTGTAACCTCGTTCCCCCAAACAAGTTTAGTGTAATGCTGAAATATTTCCAAATACAAAACACGGTTAACTTCTGGTTGATTAGTCTAGCCATCGCTTCTGCACTGCCCTGCCGCGACTCGTTGTCGCCACGATTACGTAACTAATCCCAGGCTCTACCAGAGAGCTGGCTCTGTAATTACTTTTCCATATGTTTGATTACTTTCCCACCGCGCGAAATTTAAAACACAAGCCAGTCTTATCTCAGAGGTGGTCCAATATGAATCACATGTTTTAGCACGTGCGATGGAAGTCCTTGTATCGAAGTGACACGAAGCTCCGAGTATATTTTCCTCTCTCATCGGAAATCGCCCATGCAGGCCTACCAAAGTATCCCTTTAAAGCTCATGTACAGTATTGGTAGAAAAAAGAAAATTGGAAAGAAACATGTTAAATATAGTCTCATGTTGTTCTCCTTGTATCAAAAGATGTCTGTAAGAGATCATTTGGTATTCCATCTATGATTTCTGGTAAATTTCAGTGTAAATATCTGTAAGGAATGCTTGCTCACTGCTATAATATGCTTAGACCTTTCCACCCCGACGGCTCCCCGCACAGCAATCTTGGGGCTTCGCATAGAGACAGCGTGTGTGCACTGTGTGTAGCTACTCATCATTGGTTTTACATGTGGATGTACGGTGTATAGCACATGCTGCCTTTGCTGGGATTTTACGTGCCTGTCCCGGCACATAAATTAGTTTTTGCCTCTTATTTGTTTAATATTAAACTTTAGGAGGCGAAATCTTCACAGTGTCTTAGTATTGCTAGTATCTTGCTATTTATCAACAAAAATTGAAGAAATCTGACGAACAATTTTCGAGGGCTTACCAAAACTTTACACGACCTTTAACAAGTGACAGCTATCCGATTCGGGTTCTGGACAATAATATGGATACTCAACATAGGAATTTGATGCGATGTCGGCCTTATATCCGGAATAAGGGCCAAATCAGTTTCAAATCGTAGACAATCGCACGACTGCTCTGACGTCACTACGATTTGGAACCGATTTGTCCTCCGACTAGAAGGCTAGTAATAGGCCGTAATTTCTATTTTACTCTATGTAACTATTCAGGACCACAGTCAAACATATTTTATGTGTTAAAAGGGGAATGAAACCCTGGGGGGAAATCCATTTTAATTAAAAGAGGATAGAGAGAAGTAATTTTTAAAAAGTTCCATCAAAATTGGTTAAGAAATGAGAAAGTTATGAAAGTTTGAAAAGTCTCAATTTACTTTCTATGGTGATCCTCAAATTGGCAATGTTGCTTCAAAGTGACAGGTAGAGTACGACAACTCTCCATATGTTTTCTACACAAAATTTAATATTTTCTCCATTGTGTGAACTCAACATATGTTGTGTCAAATACATTTCTCCATGATATATCTTGAGCTAAGGAGACAAGCTGCACCTTGAGAGATAATAGGGAAAATATGAAATTTTGAGTACAAAACATATGGAGAGGTGTCCTACTAAACCTGTCATTTTGAAGCAACATTGCCAATTTGAGGATCGCATAGAAAGTAAATTGAGACTTTTCAAACTTTCATAACTTTCTCATTTCTTAACCGATTTTGATAGAACTTTTTTAAAATTGCTTCTCTCTATCCTCTCTTTTCATTAAAAATGATTTTTTCCCCAAGGTTTCATTCTCCTTTAATTGTTTATATCTAATGCTATCACATTTTCTTTCAAAATCGGATCGTAGACTGATCGTATAGTATGCGGTGGGCATAACTCTGCACTAGGGCCAACCACTGAACTCTACACTACGTAATGTGGAGTTCAGTGGGGCCAAGTCGGCGGCATGCTACAAAATGAACCACTTAAAGACCCCAACCGAAGCCAAAAATTGAATAGACAAATTATATATCTACAGAAAGCTGTTTATTCTCTATATATAACAATGCAAGCTTCATGAGCTTTCATTGCCTGCGGGAGGAGTAAGAGCATCTCAAATCTTTGGATTGGAGGGCTTGGAAAATGGGCAGCAGTCGAGTATAATCACAGGCCTGCGGGGGGGGGGGTCGAAATTTATGACGTCATTTCGTGTAGACGTCGCGAACATATGATCCAAGTCTGCATGCGAAAGGTACGTGGTGGTTTTTTTTTTTCTTGATTTGGAAGTCATGATTATTGTTTGTAAATGCATTACAATGGAAGATATGGTGTTTCAAAGTATTCAACTGCATCTTACATTGTTACAGAAATGAAAACCGAAGTTACAGCTATCATTTTGTAACCAAAACACACATTATAGGCGTCTTGAGTGTTTGGCCCAGCGCAGGCTCAGCTGAGCTGAGCTGCACGAATGTCTCGATAAGACGGCTTGCCTCATCGCTGTCATTTTCCTCACCACTTTCCCCTGTGCTGTCATCCTCTTCGTTCTCAAATTCCATCAGTTCATCTTGGTCGTCATCCTGGTTAACTGAGGTAGCCATCTCTGTTAAATCAGCTATCAAAACTTTCACAAAACTTGACAAACTCCGCCCACAAAAGTAACTGGCTATTGTACGAAAGCTATTCACTGTCCATTGTTTACGCGCCGCTACGTGAACCAGCCACAGAGTTGTCTACATGAAATGACGTCATAAGTGTATCGGCCGAGCGAACCCTTGTTATTACGCAACCAGGAGGGGGCGGACAGTGAGGTGTTCTTTCTGCTTTTTGTGGATTATTGAAAGGAAAAATGATGTTTACCCACATGTACTTGTATTCTACGTCTACTTACCTTTCCATCGATCTATAGTTGTATTTGCTTCAGTTGGGGTCTTTAAATAACAGCCACAAATTTCATGTTTTAAGCCCACCGCACATTATACACGCGATTGCGATCCCATTTACGAAGAAATCGAAAATTATATTTGATACTGAAATTAAAGGGAAATCTACCTGAATGGCACGTTGTTCTGAAAGAAAGAGTAAAAATCAGTGAAACACTGAATTGGTGAAAGTTTGAGCGAAACTGGAGAAAGTTATGAATGTTGCAAATTTGGAATCACTATACATATATATATATATATTATATATATATATATATATATATATATATATATATATATATATATATATATATATATTGTATATAGTTTGTTTGTTGTTGTTGTTGTTGTTGTTTTTTTTTTTTTTTTATGCTCTCCGCCTGCCGGATTGGAGAGATCATCTGCCAATTTTCGGTTTTGTTACATATATATATATATATATATATATATATATATATATATATATATATATGGGAATTTCAAATTGGCCGAATCGGTAAAGTCACTGTGATGTATAGTGAAGGACACCTTACCCATTTGCTCCAACACAAAATGACAAAAAATGTCATTTTTTTTTTCAAAATATATTTCTCAGTAGGATCTTTTCCTTTTATGAGGACCTGTAACAATATGCTGTCTACAACATATTTTAAAGTACTGCCCCAAAGGAAAAGGCGCTTAGGAGAAAACCACAAATTAATATTTTAGTGTATAAGGGGGAGAATCGACCCCCAATACGTCACAATCGACTCATCAAATTGCCAATTTGAGATTCGCATAGATTTAGTGATCTCATTTTTCAAACATCCATTACTTTCTTATTCCCTGTCCCACTTCTTTCAAACTTTCACCATCCAGTTTTTTGGTGTTTTTTTCTGATTTCACACATATCATCTTATTAGCAAGGTTGGATTGCCCTTTAAACAATCGAAATCTTCTTGATCCACTGAGATTCTGAAAAATAATGTGAATACTACAAAAGCCTAAAATTTTAGTGCATTGTTAGCTTTCTATTCGGAATAAAAGCCAAATCCGCTTTAAACCGTAGACAAACGCACAGGTCTTACGTCACTACGATTCGGGCCGATTTGGCTTCCCAAAATCGTATGCGCAATGATTATATCTAGGTTACATGTATGATTACATATTTTCTTTAAAAGAAGCGGAAACTTTTAGTACAGTATATATGTACAGGGCAAATGAAAGAGGAGCTCTCAGATACATCACGGAGTTGCCAATTTGTGTTTGATTGATTAAAACTTCAAAAATTCATAACTTTCTTATTTCTTATCGGATATTGCTCAAACTTTCATCGATCTGTTTTTTGTTTTTTGTTTTTGTTTTGTTTTGGGGTTTTTTTTGTGTGTGTGTTTTTGATTTTTTTTTTTTGTTATGCCTTTTTTTGTTTTTTGTTGTTTTTTGTTCGTTTTGGTTTTTTTTTTTCTTTAGGGGGTGGGGTTCCTTCTTTTAAAACCAACTTGATAATATACATGTATCAGAGTGGACTTGAAGGACCTTCCCTTAAAGGGAAATCCTACCTTTGTAAATAAAACTGATTGGTGTGAAAACAAAAATAAGAGAAACGGGAAGGTGAAAGTTCGAAAGAAATTGGACATAGAATCAGGAAGTTGTTAACGTTTGAAAAATGAGATCACTTGACACTACATCTATGAGAATCTCAAATGGGCAATTTGGTGAATCGATTGTGACGTATTCACGGTCTCCCTCTCCTATTTGTCATACACCAAAATATCCATTTTTCTCAAAATACATGTATATTGCAGATAGCATATTGTTATAGGTCCTCCAAAAAGAAAAACAATCCTACTGAGTTACACATTTTGAAAAATTGACATTTTAGTAATTTTTAGTGTTGGGAGCGAATGGGAAATTTGACCACCGTTATATCAGGGACTGTACCGATACGGCCAATTTCCATATGTTTAGTAATTATAACTTTCTTACTGCATGTCCGATTTCCTTCAAACTTTCAGCAATCTGCTTCTCTGATTTTTCTGCTTTCACACAAATTAAATTAATACAGAGGTAATCTTATCATTTGGGGATGCTAATAAAACACGGTTTCAGCTCCCTGACCAGACAAGATTACATGTACCTGTACATTTACTTGATACAGTGGAACCTCGTTATAACAAACTCTTTGCATATTGAAACCTTGTCATGTCAGGGCTAAAGAATAGAATACAAAGATATCGCACTGGCAAAATCACCTTGGAGTTTGTAAAACAGTGTTCTTTATAAGAGAGGTTCCACTGCATTGTTACGGATGTGTAAAAAGTAGTTATGCTGAAATTCTATAAAAATGAAATTTTTGGCTATTTTGATGTGTAGCATGAAATGAAACGAGTTTGCATACATGTGTCAGGGAGCTATTCTCTCTTTTTCTTTCTCTCTCTCTCTCTCTCTCTCTCTCTCTCTAGCTCTGTCTTTCTCTCTTGTCAATCTCTATCTCACTTTGCCTTTCCATCTCTCTCTTTGCATATCTACTCTTTTCCTATACCCTCTCTGCTCTTTTATCTGTATACACTGTCTTCTTTTTGACTACAGACCACGAGACAGACGGGTCAGTCTCGTGAGCGGTCGGTCTAATGGTAAGAAAATTTTTAGGTTGCCCGACAGAGTGGTCTGGGGGCCTCAGGCCACTTTGTCGCTGCTAGTGTCGACCATTGCTGTAGTATTTTAGCTTACAAATATTTGAAATTTCAATAAATTTGTTGACTGGGGGTCTTGCACAAAAAGTTACATCTAACTTACTATGAACATGACGGACAAAGGGAAGGGAGTGGACAAAATAAAGAACTCCTCATTTTACCCTCCACAATAGACCGGTTCTGTAATGTATACAAATTTATGCACATTTCTTCTCTGAGCACCTAGTGACGAACTATTCCATTAACCTGCTTTTTATAAATAAGCCTCAATGACTGGAATCCATTTTGCATATATTACTTGTTGCTATGTCCGGCAAGCTTTCAGGTTGTCAAGAACAACTTTTGTTTGAAAGGTACGTATAAAATTTGCATACATCACCGAAGCAGTCTACTGCTCTGGTAGACAAAGAACATCCCTTCATTGCTATTATGTAAAATAAGTAGAACATGTGAATATGCATGTGACACCTGTTCTACATATTTATACAGAATAGCAGTGAAAGGATGTTCTTTTGACTACCAGAACTACAGTGAAGGGTAGAATGAGGGATTATTTTGTCCACTCTCTTTGTCCGTCATGTTCATAGTGAACGCAACTCCAAAAATAAAACATAAGTCCTAAATAAGCAATCCTTAATTTTTTTTTGAAAATCAAGCTATGTTGATATTCTTTAGTTTTTATGTTAAAGAAAAATGTTAATGCATACTTGCATGCTTCCACTGATTGTAGCTTCCACAACATATATGTAATACAAACATATATTTACACAGAAATATCCAAAATGGATCATAGCAAAACAGCAATTCACCCTCTTCTCTCTCTCTGACCCTGACAAACAATATTCCACACTCTGCCACTTTTTCTAGGTCGGTAAATATCTGGTGTTTATTTTCTGTAGCATTCTTCTTCTTCTTTCCCATGAAAGAGAATGAAACCTTTCAAAACATTCGACATCGTACCCTTGTCATCAAGCCACCACATCTGTGGCTCAAATCAAAAGGGGACAGAGGATAGACTTGTAGAGAGAGACACATATCTTATTTCCACTAAATAAACATGGTAGATTTAAAATTGATAAAAGCTATGAAATCAAAATCATTTCTGGGATTGCATTACATATTAAGATAACATGACTAATGTAAATGCACAGCATACATGAACTCTGCTCAAGAAATCTGACTATATGGATTAGGCAATTTCTAGTGTGTTTCGTAGAATAAATGGCCCACTGGCATGCATGGTTACAAGTACGAACTGACACAACTTACTGAATTTCTTTCACAAACACTACTTCATAAGGAAATAATATTTCAAGAAATGTTACTATGTTGCAGATGCCTAAATTCTTATACAATTGTGCTTTTTCCAGAGCAAATATTGTAGCTTTCAAATAAGTTAGATATTAATTATAATTTTCACTGTGATTCAGACACTAGACCATGTGCATTTTCATTGGGAAAACATGGTATAAGAAGTATCTGTATTTTTTAGTATATATCCAACAAAAATACCTTAACTTGAGGAATACACTAATATTTTTTTTTTACAAACACAAAAACAAAGCACATTTAAAGCTTTGTATACTCACATAAAGTAAATTACATCTTCATGAAATGTGGTTCCAGTAACACTCGTTATTCTTCCGGTTTGAAAGGATTTCTTATTTAAACATTATTTCTACATAAAGATTGAAAACAGAGCAATTATAATATATTTCAATAAATCTTGATTGTAACTGACTGCTTCTCCTTAGAAGGGTTGGTATAGGAATGAGAATGAACTGGCATTGTTATTTAGCCAGGGGGGGGAACAAAATCTGAGGAATGGCATTCAACAAATTGCCATAAAAATAAAAGGGGTCGTTTGCCCTGCCTCTGCATTTACATCTTGTCGAGGAACTTGTCAAGTGCTGGTATACCTTCACTGAGACCCTTGCGTTTCCTGGTGGCTGCCACAATGGCTCCAGACTTGGTAGTAGGTTCCGTGGCATCATCATTCATCACTTGCCAATGGTCAAAAACACACTGGGGGAAGGCTTGACCACCAGTATTGGAGCGAAGATCAGCAGTGAATCCTGTCAAACGGATCAAAATTACACAAGTTGTATGCTCATTATATAAACAAGATGACTGAGACTGCGTATATCCAATATCCCTAAATTTGGTTAAGTTCATGGCTAAAATTGTTATTGAATAGGACGAGAAAAAAATCTGTAATTACAAGGAAACTAGCCTTTAACAGATTTGACCTTCGACCCGACAACCCCCTAAATATGCTCAGTTTGTCTCTCTATGGTGATATATACCATTACCAAGTTTGAAGTTCACAGCTAAAATGGTTATGGGGATATGGTGGTAATGAGACTGAAAACCTCTTTTGCAATTTATGCGCCGAACTAATTTTCTATTCGATATTAACATTTTTGGGTTGTATACTTCATTCATTTGTTGTTTTATTTGGGTTGTAGATTATCCATAAGTTCCGCCCCAAATCAATTTTCGAGTGTTTGTCAGCATCGGCGCTGTACATAGCAGACGACAACGCGATAATACGATCGCGATAATTCCACTATCGCGTCTTGGCGTTCGCCGAACGTGCACGCATAAAAAAAACGCACACGCATAGAAAACTACTCGCGCGAAACTCAACTCCAGTTGAGTTCCGCGCGTCGTTCGTTCACGCTGTCCTTTATTCTCTTCAAACTCCTTAACCGCTAACCTGTAGAATGCCGGGTAAAGTTATTTGGGGTTAATTTTATACATTCTAACTGTATACAAATTATTTTTTTTGACCTCAGAGACCCTTTAATTGATCTTTGACCTGTGACTATCTTGACCCAAAATCTCATCAGTTTGTTTCACTATAAGGATGCATAATAGTACCAGGTTTAAAGTCCATGGCTCTAATTGTCATGAGATATTAATGCAATAACGGATTTTTTCCACATGAATTGGAAGACTGGATGCCTGAAAGACTGAATTCAGACCGAATCAAGAAGGGCATACTGTGGCTACAATGAGTCCATCTTCACACATTTTGTAATGATGACAAAAATGAATATGAAGGAATGAAGAGATTCTGGAAACTTGGAAAGTACAACAGATCTGACAGCATGGGGAAATTTTGGCTCTTCTTTCACACATAAGAACGGCTTACTAGGAACTAAACGATAGGTCTAACTCATTTTGGCCAAAATACCGGGCTTGGGCCCTTCTGCCACCTATGCATTATGTATTGTCATGTATGTGAAGCATGCCCTTCACTCCCTACACTACTCATACTATGGAGAAAATAATTCTTGCGTAATATGTATTGAAGTACATACTGCCTTGTATTACTACTGCCTAGTATTTTTACGTAATGCATATTGAATCTTTACTATTTCATTCTGCATCACAACCTTCTGCTATTAGGAAAATTCCCCTCCTTTTACTTTATAAATATAATCATCAATTTCAAATGCATTCAATACAATAAGGAAATAATGTCTTCTAAATCACAAACGCTGAATGTTATTTCCCAAATGGAAAAAAACCTCAACCTGATATATGATCCTGAAGGGTTACTTACCAAATGACTCATTGACAGGCAGAAAGGCCCTGACCATGAACATGGGGGTGCCTACAACAGAATTCTCTTCAAAGATGTGGCCACGGCGCCTATTCAGAACTCCATAGATTCCTCCCATTGCAGACTCAGGGCACTGGAAGAAACAAATACTCAAGGGTCATTTCTGTGTCATGTTTGTCATTGTGATCACAAATTCACTATTCTGAAAGCAAAACAGACTTTTAGAAACAGGAATCCAATAATAGTCTTCAAAGTAAGAATATAGGTTATCTTTCATTGGAGAATGAAATGTGGTATGAGATTTCACCTAGAATCAAAATTGAAACTCCAGCCACCTTTTACATGTGTACAGGCCAAGTTTTAATTATGTACAAAGTAAATGCAAAATCTGTCCCATATGTAGAAATTAGTGCACTGGAGCTCGAAAGGTTTTCAGCAATCTGTCTCCAGATTTTTAAACTACCACTATGACTCAGGCCTATTACCAGAGATGCCAACCTCCCAGAGTACTATTAAATCAGTAACGATAAAGCTGAAAATCAGTCATTTGGAGACAAAATCAGTAATTGTCTGCGCGATGCTAAAATGGCAAGAACAGTTCATGCGAGCAAGTGCGTTAGCAGGACATGCAGAGATATGCCAACCTTCATCAACAAAAAAAAGGACTCTAGGAAGGAAAAAAAAGAGTATTTAATAAAAAGAAGTATTCCATGAAATGTTGCGTTAACCAGGTTCATTCATTAAAAAAATGCCCAAGTCATTGACTTCAATGGTGGAAGTGTTACACCAGAGCTGCTAACCATGTAAAAAAAATATTTAAAAAAACAAAACAATTTAACAAAAAAACACGAAGCAAACATTTTCACATGCACATCCCCCCCCCCAAAAAAAAAAAAAAAAAATCAGTGAGAGCTCAAGGGTGTTTTAATTCACAGTCCATCCCCCCATTACTACTACTAGGTCGAGCGTACTCGCACTGATTTGACAAGCTTTTTCCATTCAGTTCTATTCTCCATGATCTTTGCGAGTTCCTGCCTTGGTAGACAAGTGTCTTTTTCTAACTGATCTATGTAAGTCATTGCTGGACGACCCCTGGTGCGTTTGCCTCTTGAGGGTTCCCAGAAGAGCATTTGTGAGATTATTTCACTCTTGCTCCTCCAGCAATGACCACTGAAAAGGAGGCGGTGTTCTCTCAGTCTGACTGAGATTGGTGTCATATCCTTATACAACTCCATCCCCCCATTATTCTTGGGATAAGCATGTAACTAAGCACAAACTCTCCAAAATAGCTCTACATCTACAGTCAAACCTGTCTATTAAGGCCACCCAAGGGAAACAGAAAAAGTGGCCACTGTAGACAGGTGGTCTTTATAGACAGGTTCTAAGACACATATTTCTTGCTTTATGGAGGCAATATAAGTGACCACTATAGACAGGTGGTCACTATAGACAGGTGGCCACTAAGACAGGTTTGACTGTATTTCACAACAGAAGTTCATATTAAGACTTCTCAGCCGGCATGGCAGAAGCCATATTACCTTTATTTCATGACATTCCAGAAATTCCCTGATCATATGTAGTCAACCACAGTTAAATTCAACCACCCCAAGATGAAGTTAAAGAGTGGAAAACAAGGCACACAAGCCTGTTCATGAAGACTGATTCATGGTGTGCATGTACCCACCACACTACCAGTAATCTAGGTTGCTGGTACCGGAGAATAATTCCTGTTCCTGCTGGAAAGTGAATTCCAGCAGGGACTCTTCAAGAGATTATTTCAACAAATTAATCATCAAAATAGAAATTTTCTCTCGCCTGAATCATGAAAAATGGCGATGATATTCCATTTGACTCATTTGTGAAGGTTAGAAGCAGTTCTCAAAGGACAAATGCTGGTTATTTTGGGGCTGTGATTTCCTTATCTCGCGATCATACAATTTCGCATTGCCTGATTTTATATATATATATATATATATATATAGAAAGAAAACTGCTAAAAGCGTTTGTAATGCATTGTGGCCAATTTTATTTTTCTACTCAAATTTTCGACGCTCCCTGGCGTCTTCTTCAGGAGAACAAAAATTGATAAGGTATCATACAAATAATTGAAATAGTTATAGTTATAGTTATAGCACGCGCATCCTCAGTCAGATATAGGTTGCTTAGAAACCGTCTCTCTTGGAGATCTGACTGAGGATGCGCGCGCTCAGTCAGATCTCCAAGAGAGACGGTTTCTAAGCAACCTATATCTGACTGAGGATGCGCGTGCTATAACTATAACTATTTCAGTTGTTTGTATGATACCTTATCATTTATTGTTCTCCTGAAGAAGACGCCAGGGAGTGTCGAAAATTTGAGTAGAAAAATAAAATTGGCCACAATGCATTACAAACGCTTTTAGCAGTTTTCTTTCAATTTGTTTGAGCCGATACGTGAAACCTTAACATGTTTTTATATATATATATATATATATATAAAAGCATAAACAGTGCACACAAACGAGGTACTTGTAGTTTCTACATAATACAAGGCATACTTTTGAATGCAAATGCTCTATACAGCAATATACACGAGAAGTGTGCATTATAGTGAAAATACTGTACTATGTAAGTATGCGGATGGGCACAAGAAGCCATGCGATATACTACATGCAATGTATACACAATATCAGATTTAAAAAAAAAAAAAATTTATCAAGGAAAATCGTAGTGCCGTATTCTTAGTTAAAAAACAACAATTACAAAACAGTTGGCATCTCTGTATTACATGTAATTTTTTTGGTTGTTTTGGACAGTATCACTCCTTGCTTTTCCCTTATTTAACAAACCTTCGTAACAATAAAGAAGAAAAACAAAATAAACAATGTCCATTTATGTATGTACATTCTTGCTTTCTTTGTTTCAAAGTTGGCTCGTCTGGAGACAAAATAGGAAGAGGAGTTACCTGGATCTCGACCAGATAAACAGGCTCCATGATGCTAGGCTTTGCAGTGAGTTGACAGGCCAGGAGACAGCGACGTGTGGTAGGGATGATCTGACCACCACCACGGTGTATAGCGTCTGTATGAAGGGTCACATCATGGATGTTGTACCTTACTGCACGCACATTTTCTTCAGCAAGAGCACCCTAAAATAAAAGGATACAACATATGAAAGAATAAACCTTAGCCATCCACGCTCACTTAGTTCTTTCAGGTACAATGCATAAAATACACAAAAGTGTCAATATTTTTGAGCTGATGGAAGAATAAATCTATTCCATAAACTTTCACTAGACATTTCAGGGTTCCCACCATTTCATGAAGGAGTTTCAATTTTCAAGATTTTTTTTTCTTTCCAACCCATTTCCAGAAAGAAGAGGTATTCTAATCACTCATAAGCCACAATAGCTAGTGTCTTTAATGAATTCCAATGCAGTCCTATATTTTTCATGAAGGGGATGCACGAGATGTTACATGACTTTTTTTTTAAATAACTATTTCCCAGTCTATTTTAAAGGGGAAGTCAACTCTGATATCAAGTTGGTTGTAATAAGCAGAAAAATTAAAGAAAACAGATCAATGAATGTTTAAGCAAAATCCTATAAGAAATAAGAAAGTTACAAATTTTTGAAGTTGTAATCAATCAAACACAAATTGGTAACTCCTTGACATATCTTGCGAGCTCCTCTCCCACTTGCCCTGTACCCCAAAAATCATTAATTTCCTTTCTCTCTAAAGAAAACATTCAATCATACATGCACCTTAGGTATAATCATTGCTGATTTGTTTTTACACAAAACCTGTATGAAATAAATCTATTCCTTCATGAAAAACTAAGAAAAGTTATGAGATTTTCTGTACTGAGCAAATAGCATAGCTGCCAACATTTTGACATTTTAATTAGTAACAAAAGCATTATTTTTTATTTTTTTATTCGTAACAAAAAAACACAAACATATGCGCAGCATGACACAAACACAGGTTTATCTGCCTTTCCTGACACTGGACTAATACTATTCTCCCATATTACCAGAGCTGCCAACCTCCAAGAGCTAAAATCAGTACTCAGAAAGCTCAAAATCAGTACTGTTGAACAGAAATCAATATTTTCAAGCAGTGTTTTCAACATCAAGAAAATGGCATTGCAATGCATGGCAGCGCTGCGCAAACATAACACCTACGCATCATTCTGATTATGAAAGAGAAGAAGAAAAAAAAACCCAGTGTATTATCAGGCCTGTGAGTGGGTTTTCAAAAAAAAGAACGGAAAAAACTCTAACTAGTTTACCTGATATATTTACTTATCTTCCGCTTCATATCTGACGTAATGCAGATTGAACGACCGCCCACCAGCCGCCCGCCCGACACATGCAGCGGCACGGTCCACAGTTCTCCAGTACGGTATACGAATGCAAGCAGCATGAACTTCACAGTACATCGTGCGCGAAGGCAAAACACATACAGTACGTTCATGTACACGATGGTACATCGTTTTTGATATTGGTCGCAAGAGAGCTATACTCCGCTCGCGCTCGCAGCCGTTTAGCTAGACTTTGTTTCCAGCCATTTAAAACCATCGAAATAATGGTTGCCGATAAAATAGCGGGAATAGCACACGGGAAAAAATTGGAAATTGAAATCGGCAAGAAAAATTTTTAAAAGTGGAGGTCTCACAGGCCGGTATTATGTTTAAAACATGATTTTGAGTGCTATAAATAATTATAGAAAATTAACTCTCTGAGAACCATGGCTGCACCAACCATCAACAAAGTAAAAAAATAAAAAATAAAAAAATAAAAAACAGGGTTTGGGGGCTCTTTTAGGGTAAAAAATAAACCTGGGTGTAGATGTGGGTGTGGGTGTGAGGGTGGGTGGAGGCTTGGATGTGCATGTGTGTTGATTTAAAGAGACTAAATGTGACCCGGCACCACAAAACCACCAAAAAGTCGCAAGCCGTGATTTTGTGTAAACAGCTGAAATGGAAATTTGGGTTGGAAAATTTGATTTTGGGATTTTTGTTTTTTCTGAAAGATCGTTCTTTTCTGTACCTTATATCGAAATCTGGAAGCTTAACCCTAAAAGGGCCGGGATATTTTGGCTATGCCACAGCCGGGGGGGGGGGGGGGGGGATTTCGATCAAAATTAGCCAAAATTCGTAAAAATAGTCAGAAAATTCGTTGAAAATTTGTAACAATTACAAAATTTTTGTAACAGTTGGCAGCTATGAAATAGGTGAGGAGCTCGCAAGATACATCACAGAGTTGCCATTTTGTGTTTGATTACAACTTCAAAATTTTTTTCAACCTCCCTCCCCCTCCCCTCCCTCTCCCCCTCCACTCCTTTCCCCTTCCTTCCTCCCCCACCCCTCCCAAGGATATAACATAAAATGAAATTTTTTAATAGAGTAAAATGTCTTTGACTGACCTCCTTAGTAGCCCACTGAAATCCTGCAACTACACTGTCTTTGATCTCGTTCAGGTACTGCACTCCCTTGGTGCAGTCAATCAGAATGTTGGGACCAGTTCCCTCTGGCCCAAAGCACCAGATCTTACGGGCTTCTGTGACATCATACTCATACTTGTCCGCCAAATAGCGACCACGGGCTTTCATCTCCTGCTTGGATGAGACATCTCCCTAATAAGCAAATACAATTGAAAAGGTAACATGAAGTCTATGATAATAAAACTACAAATCATTTCATTTGTTTTGTTTCTCTCTTAAGTTTTTCATTGTTTATATTGTTGTTGTTTTTTTTATCTTGTTTTTGGGGGTTTTTTTTCTAAACATTTCCCACCATCTGACTCCAAACCTTTAATGTTAATAAAGGTTCTGGGCCCCGTTGCATAAAACTTACCATTAACGGTAACTTTGCCATCAATGGTAACTCCCATGGAAACCTTGATTTTGATTGGCTGTTGAGTGATGTTACCATGGTAGTTACCATTGATAGCAGAGTTAGCATTAATGGTAAGTTTTATGCAACGGGGCCCAGGTCTTCAAAGTTCCAAAAATATTGTCTCATGTCTGTTTGATTATGTGTTACACCAAGGATTCTTTCTAGAAAACTACAGCAGATACGGTTCGCTAGGAATGAGGGCACTCCATAATGTTAAGTGCATGTATTCTGACGAGTACAATCCTTATACCCCTCTTTACTGTTCAGCTCAAAATATACAGGATGTGCCACTACAATCATATGTGATATTTACATTGTCAATATCCTCAGCAAGACTCTCTGGGAAAGGTACTGCTGTCATGAAGAGACGGTTGTGCTTGTTGGGTGACTTGGACAGACACGTTACACTTGACATTTCACTGACGCTCTCACGATAAGACACAACAGGATCAGATTTCTGCCAAGTAAAGGAGGAAGTTAAGAGGTTAAAGATCAGGTTAAAAACTCATTTGTTTAAACCAGAAGGTATGAATATAATTTCATATTTACATGTAACCCTAAATAGATGGGGATTTTGTGCAGGTCTTAAAGTTAAGAAGGGGGTGGGCTCCATGCCCATTCCTCTCTAATATCTTTGCTGCAGAGCAATGAATTGCCACAAAGTTTTGCAAACAGCAATCAAAATTAAGCCAGGAAAGAGATCTAAGAAAAGAGATCTAAGAAAAGAGATTATTATAATTCATCCAATTCATATTCATAAATGTGTTTTTTGTTTGTTTACAACTAAAAGAAACAAGATGAATGCGACTGCATCTCCTATATGTCTCTGTCTAAATTCAGGTGATGGCTCAAACTGTTCTTGAAATATTGTGATAACCAGAATAAAAAGCCTACAAGTAAATGTTAATTAACCTCTTTGACATTTGACCTTACACCTTGTAACCCAAAAGTCTGATCACTTTATCTCCTCCTAGTGATGAATACAAAATACTTGAGATGTGCAGCTTGTCTCCTTCTTAGCTCAAGATATATCATGGAAAAATGTATTTGACACATATGTTGAGCTCACAAAAAGACAAGCATCATCTTTAGAGATAATGGAGAAAATATGAAATTTTTTGTACAAAACATATGTCCTACTAAACCTGTCACTTTGAAGCAACATTGCCAATTTGAGGATCGCCATAGAAAGTAAATTGAGACTTTTCAAACTTTCATAACTTTCTCATTTCTTAACCGATTTTGATGGAACTTTTTTTAAATTGCTTCTCTCTATCCTCTCTTTTCATTAAATATGATTTTCCCCCAGGGTTTCATTCTCCTCTAAATAATCTTATGAGCACTTAGACAGAAGCAAATCATTCAATTCCATGTAAATTCTTATGTATTTTCTCTCTTGTATTGTATTCTGTATTCCTTGAAGAGAGGGTCGAGTTCTAGTAAAGGCCAAACACAATTTGTGAGCATTTTCATTCTTCAGTTTGGAAGTATATCATAGAAGAAATGTCCCCTGAAAACGATTGCTCTTTAAATGCCCTCATATTGTATATGTGACAGGAAAGATCTGAAAATACAAGACCACACTTTCATGCCAATTGTGTGTAGTCCCTTGTACTGATTTCTGTGTGCAGTTTATGTGACTTTCAGGAAGATTAAATAATTTATCGTCTGTGGGGTGATAAAACCTCGTATATTTTAGATTTTCAGGTGAGCAAAAAAACTTAAGTGATTAACACAGTAAGCAAATGGATGACCATTATTTCACAGATCCCTTGTGGCATTATTTTTTCATATGTACTACACAAGTTTTATCAAAACATCAAATTTTGCCCTGAAATTCGTTAAACATTATTTGTGATACTCTATAACCCTTGTGCACAAGTTTCTTGGAAATTAAACCATTACTTTCCAAAAGACAGCCTTTCGTAAATTGTTGGCGCTGCTGCTACCGCAGTGGGAAATGTGGCGCCTATGTCTCACTTCCGCTACGCAGGCGAAACAAAAAGGGAAAATACAGTTTTCCATTCATTTCCATGTGTGCAAATTCACCATTTTGGGGGCTGACACTAGGTCACATACGGTAATTTTTTTTTTTTTTGCATTGCAAGCTTATCACAAAATTTCCAAAGACAGAAATGATCCTTGCCTCCTCCCCCTCCTGTCTTTTAGGGTTGAGAGTGGGAAAAATAAATATTCCATACATAACAGAAATCACAGAACAGTCCCGCTGTGGAAGACACAGGAATAAACAACACTGTTGGTGGTTTACCTTGAGAGGGATAGCAGCATGGTCCTCTTCCAGATCTTTGAGGCAGATCTCTAGATGCAGTTCTCCAGCACCGGCCACAATGTGTTCTCCAGACTCTTCAATGGTGCACATTACCATAGGGTCAGACTTGGCCAGACGCTTCAGTCCCTCTACAAGCTTGGGTAGCTGAGAGGGATCCTTGGCTTCAACAGCTACACGCACTACAGGACTCACAGAGAACTTCATGGTCTGTCAAACGATTCAACAAAATAATGCAATTGCTACATCAATTCTTTAAGTCACAAAATCGTGGGTTATCAAGGGAATTTGACACCATTTGGATATTTATATAATATTGATTGGCCTTAGTGGCATACAAGGGTATATCCCACAAGCTACGAGCAAATATTTTCAAAGCGAGTGCGATATTATACCCTTGTGTCCTTACATGTCCTTATGTTTTTGCATCAACTTCAACATAAAACACAGGTAGAAAAACATTCTTTTGTCCTTATCCAAGCATCTTGCAAGAGCTGCGTGCATACATCCATTGTCTTTACCTTTGCCTATCTTAACACGTATTCACTTTTTTACACGTCATGCGTACCCCAAACCATGAGATATGGAATTATATTGCACGGTCATCCGGGTACATTTACACAAACCATGAGTTATTGTTTTAAAATTGCATGGTCATCCGGGTACTTTTGAGCAAACCATGAGATAGGCTAATTTTTCTGGTCGCCTGAAAACCCTTCATACAAATAATAATACCCGATCACAGGTGTTGTCAGTCACAGAAAGTAGACCAACAGGTCTTATGCAGTGCAATGTGCAAACCACATACTGCCACATAGGGAACTATAATCATCAGAATTGTCTTCACTCTCAACATTTTAATATTTGAAGGGAAGCTTGAGTAATTTTCTGCCATACCCAGGTCTGAGTTTCACCCTGGAAGACCTAGACTCCATACAAACAAGAACTGGTAATTCAACAAAATCCGGTTACAGCAAATTATGACACAATGCACATGGAAACTGGCAACTGTGTGGTTTTAAAACTTCCATAATTGTAATATCCCCGACATTCCATAACCATGTTCCCATACCGAACTTTTCACACATCTAACTTGTAAATGAAATCATGGCTCAAAAGTTACCAATCACCTGAACAAACTAGAAATGTCCATTGTCGCGCAATGCGAAGGTATCCCCCGGCAATGGCAGCAATTTTTGCGTCATGCTTTTGTTTGGAGGGAAAAAGAACCTCCCCCCTCCCCTCCCTCAAACAAAAGAATGACGTAGAGATCGCTACCAGTGGCCCGGAAATGTGGCCTGCGGAGCGCACACAAGACATCATCCAAAATATGACCTTTGACCTTATAAAAGACGGAACACGGGTGGCAGCATCACCTAAAATTAAAGATATGTAGATTTGACCCAGAAACACCTCCATACAAAATTTGAAAGAAATCTGTTAAATGTGGCAGTAAGAGCACACAAAAGGGACAAATGACCTTTGACCCTATAAAGGACAGAACAATGAGGGCAGCATCACCAAAAAGTAAAGATGTAATACCAAGATACATCTCCATACAAAATTTGAAAGAAATCCATCAAGAAATGTGGCCTGCAGAGTGCACTCACGCCATCCTCCAAGGTATGACCTTTGACCCTATAAAAGATGGAACACTGGAGGCAGCATAACCAAAATCTATAGGCTTCTAGATTAAACCAAGATACTCCTTCATTCCAAATTTAAACAAAATCCATTGAGAAATGTGGCACACAAACCATCCACCAAAATATGGCCTTTTACCCTGTAAAAGACGAACACTGGGGGCAGCATCACCAAAAATTATAGGTGTCTAGATTTTACCAATATACACCTCCATACAAAATTTGAATGTGGCAGTTAGAGCACACACAAGGATGTGATGTGGCGGCGGTGGCTTAACGCTGCTGAATCCAAAGTATCCTATAGCTTAACAGTAAAATAGGAGTATGAAGAAAACTAGAAGAATTTTCGACCACGCACGGTAAAATTTTTTTGCTTCCGCCAACACCAAAATCTAATCAGACCATTGCCCCTCCCGTATGCATACATGAGCCAAGTCTGAAGTTGATCTGTCAAATGGTTCTTAATTTATTGCAAGAACAAGCCATTTTAATATATTTTATTGAACTCTGTGACCTTCAACTTTAACCTCATGACCCCAAAATCAAATCAAGGCATTGCCCCTCCCATATGCACACTCCAGCCGAGTCTGAAGTTGATCCGTCAATCAGTTTTGAAGTTGCAAGAACGAACCCATTTTCATGTAACATTTTTATGTATTCTATTGAACTCTGTGACCTTGAACTTTAACCTCCTGACCCCAAAATCTACTCAGACCATTGCCCCTCCCATATGCACACTCCAGCCAAGTCTGAAGTTGATCCGTCAAATGGTTCTTAAGTTATTGCAAGAACAAGCCATTTTAATGAATTTTATTGAACCCTGTGACCTTCAGCTTTAACCTCATGACCCCAAAATCTAATCAGCGCATTGCCCCTCCCATATGCACACTCCAGCCAAGTCTGAAGTTGATCAGTCAATCGGTTTTTAAGTTATCGCAAGAACGAACCATTTTTATGTATTCTATTGAACTATATGACCTTGAACTTTAACCTCATGACCCCAAAATCTAATCAGCGCATCGCCCCTCCCATGTGCACACTCAAGCCAAGTCTGAAGTTGATTCTTCAATCGGTTTTTAAGTTATCGCGAGAACAAAACCCGTACGGACGTACGTACGGACGAACGGACGACCCGAAAACATAATGCCTCCGGCTACCACCTACGGTGGGCGGAGGCATAAAAAAGGATAACACCAAACCCTATCTTTGACAAATGTAAAACCTTCATTATTCTTACCTCACCTTCTCTAATGAAATGCCCATAAATGCAAAAATAGACATCTAATATACATAAACAATATTAAAAGAAAAGATTTTTTGTTCAACAAGTTGTGCAGCTGTCTTCTCTTGTATTTGTATTTTATTGTTTTGTAAATTTCTTACAAATTATATTATTTTTCTTTGTTTTTCTTAGTTTTAACCCTTTCGTGACCACTGTCGCATAAAAGTGACAGAACGCATCCCTGCACCGCTTACCAATGTCGCCATTTGGCGACAAAATACAGTCCCTCCGAAAAAAAATTATATTTCATCAACCAAACACCCAGAGCTGCCAACCTCTGGTCAAGCTTTTCCGTACTTGACAAGCTGGAAAATCGTAATTTGCCAATAACATCCATATTTTTTTGCAAGTCGAAAAATATCAAATTTTTTTAACTGCAACTGCCGGCAAAATTGTTAAAATTAGATCTAAAAATGTCCTAGAATGTTCCTGAATGTTCATGACACCCCAATAATATTTTTCAAATATGATTTAGATCTAGAAACATAAATAAACCAGCTAAAAACTCACATTCCTTAGTCATCTTTTCGATTCCACTACAACGGCGCAGCTCCACTGCCGCGTTGCACCAAGCGCAGCTGCGCCACGCCGCCTGCAGGCTAGGATGGCCGGCTTCGCCTAGCGCCTCGGTGCATAAGAGATAGATAAGAGCAGCAGCCGCACCGCCTCGGCCCCGTTTCATAAAGCTTGTTATCAATAACAAGTTACAATAATTGTTATAAGCTACGGAAATCCTTGAATTTGATTGGCTGAGAGCGAATGCGTCATAGAAATGAGGAAGTTGTTATTGATAAGTTTTATGAAACGGGGGCCCTGAGCTAGAAGTTTGTGTGTGCGGTGAAAGTACAATTGTGTGTGTACGTTCGCAGTCTCTTTTCTGTACGCACTTTAACATACACAGTGCAGAATAGCGAAAATAATACAATATGAGTGTGAAAGTTTGAGTGATAACAAATACACGAAAATCGGACAAGCAATGTAAAAGTTACTAATACTAATTTCGGAAAGTGGTATCACTATACATGTCAGAATTTCAAATTGGTCGAATCAGTAATGTCACTGATGTAGCAGCTGACAACTGTCAACAACACACAAATTGACTAAAATGTCAATTTTTTCAAAAGTATCACTTGGTATGGTTTTTTTTTTCTTTTTGGAGAACCAATGACAATATGCTATCTACAATATATTTTTAGTAATGCCGCTTAGGAGAAAAACAGAAATTAATGACATTGTAGTATACGACGAACTGGAGAGTGGGATTGGGAATATTTCAATCAATTGACCAAATGGCCAATATGAGATTCACATTTTAGTGATCTGATTTTTCAAACATAAGTAACTTTTTTATTATTTGTCAGATTTCTTTTAAACTTTCGCTAGCCTGTTTGTTTTATTTTTCTGCTTTCACACTAATCGGCTTATACAAGGGTTGGAATGCCCTTCAAGACTCTCCTTCAAAGGTTCTACAACAAATATCTTACCTTAATGTTGTGGGCATTGTCAAAGGTGGAAATAGTTCCAGTCTTCACTAAGAACTGATCAACACCGACCAGACCAACGATGTTACCACATGGTACGTCTTCAATGGACTCGGTGTATCGACCCATCATAAGAATGGTCCTATTACACAATAATAATACAGAAATAAGAGATATTGATGTAACCAAAAACCCAAGCTGTCAGTTGACAGACAAAAGAAAAATTTATTCAACCTCACTGCTTGGCTCTTAGCCACATTAAGATGAAAATTGAAATAATTAATATTAAGAGGCTCACAAAACCCTGTTCAGAGTTGTTTTTTTAAAGCACTGGCAACATAAAAAGCAAGCAAGGATTTTTTTTTTTTTAATCTAAAATTTAAAATAGCTGTGCAAATCAAAGGACCTTATCCAAAATTTTTAGATCTGCATCTTCTAATATAAAGATTTTCAATGCACTCTATACTTATGAAACTTCATTCTTTTGCCACTGTTTTTTGTTTTTGTTTTGTTTTGTTTTTTTTGGTTTTTTTTGGGGGGGCCATTGACTACATTATTTGTGAACGAGGCTTTACTATCATGAAAAAAAGAAAATTCTATGATGTACATTTCTTTCAGTTTTCACACTTGCTCATAGTGTAAACAGAAGAAAGAAGGTGCAATTTTAATTATAGCTTTTCAAATTCCCAAAGGAAGATTTCTAACATACCTCTGGATGCTCTTGAGATACAGGTCCTCCTTCTTGCCTGGGGTATAGTTTGGTCCCATGATTCGGCATTTCTGGCCAGTGGCGATGGTGCCAGAGAAGACACGACCAAAAGCGTAGAAGCGACCTTTGTCTGTGGTTGGTACCATCTTAGAGACATACATACACACAGGAGCCTTGGGGTCACAGGTCTTGATTCCTGCAAAAAAATAATTGTGATCGTTAATCTTGCTCATTCAAAATGAAAAAAAAAATATAAAAAGTTTGTTGCACTTGCTTATATGTGCTTTTAAAAGGAACGTGAAATTGATACCCATGTTGCTGAGAAAAAAAACGACACTATCAATGCATACTTGCCAACATTTGAAATCTAAAGAGGGACAAATTTGGCCGGGGTCCAGGGGGCCGCCAAGGCCCCCGGCAGGGTTCAGGGGCAGCGCCTTGATGGGGGTCTCAAGGGGGCAATGCCCCCTTGAAGCTGAAAGAAAATAGCACTATGGAGGACCATTAGAGGCTTAAAATGACACCAGAATCACATAATATACATTCTCTACACACATGGAGAAACAACTTATCAAAGACCACTGCAGACCTTAAATCTTCCAGCATCTCCAAGGTTGATTTTCAAAAACATACATGTAATAGAAGGAAAATTATACAAGTGTCAGCAATATTGCATGACTGTAGTTCGGTATCCATGATCTTGAAAATGTTTTTCCCTGTTGATCTTTCGGAGCACTGTTTCAGTGACAAAAGTTCACATGCTACCTGGCCAATGGTATCGTCATAAGTTTTCAGGAGTATTGGATACAGTTTCACGGCTCCTTGATCTGTACTGCCATCTGTAGCGATACTGTAAGGCTGATGCTTGACTTTACTGACCAAAGCTTTCGCATCGCTGTCTGCTAGGGTACAAAGGATGTTACTTGTTTTTGTCCGAGCAGCACTATAACCCTTAGCAATTTTTGAGTGGGGAAACATTTGTCTGAACAAATCACCAGCATGATCAGAAACATCAATTGCTATGTTATGTTCCTCAAAAAAATCTGTAAATCTTACCTCGGCTCCAATGACAGAGGTGTCCTCCTTTGGCATAAAGGTAGATATTTTTGACATGCGAGTCGCATCACGGTCCGCCTTTTCATTGTCGATGTGTTTTTCTTCTCGATGAGAAGATTTTTATGTCCTGCCGGCAACACAAGCAAAATGCGAATTCAACGGCTTTTGTGCTTGGCTTTATGAAAGGAAATCGTTTGTACTCCTCTTTAAACTTCTGTGACCGTTTTCCACTCATTTTGATCAAATCCTCTCCAGTTTCGCGAAATAATTCCATTAAATCCACGATCGTGACAAAGCCCGTGCGCAGTTCAGCAAGCGTTAATACATTGTCCCACATATAGAGATCGGTGCTGTGCTTACATGCGTTTTGCATGGCCCGCACGCTGCATGGGCACCGCTGGATGCGAATAAAACATGTTTTCGCAGTCACACGTGTACACCCAGTCACACGACGGAAGAGCGATCGAAACTTGCGTTATTTCGAATGATATACCGTACATGTACCATCGGTCAGTTTGGGGTCGGTTTCGTTGGTGGGACTGTAACATTACGTGTATCGACAGCTCAAACCCGGAAGTCATAGACAACACTGTATTTTCGTATACACAGAACACGCGCAAACACCTTTTTTTTTCTTTTCTTTTCTTTTTTTTTGGTCTAGGTTCAAAAATCGGAACGTTCCGTTTTTACTGCTCTAAAAAATTTTAAAAACGGGACAATTACGATAAAAACGGGACAGTTGGCAAGTATGTCAATGGCATTCTTTTGACCTATCATATGCTAGAGTAAAGAGAAAACTTACCCAAAGCGACAGGATCATCATGGGGGCCTTCGTACAGCATCTCCATACGGTACTTCTGGGCAGTGGCTGGAGATGGGAGATGGATTGTGATCATCTGAAGCATGGTATCACCCGCTGGAAGCCATTTGCGCATGACGGCCTATAACAAACAATTTTGGGTGTTATTGAATTAGGGGGTAGTGGTGGAAGTAGTAGTAGTAGTAGTAGTAGTAGTAGTAGCAGTAGTAGTAGTAGTAGTAGTAGTAGTAGTAGTAGTAGTAGTAGTAGTAGTAGTAGTAGAAGTAGTAGCAGTAGTAGTAATGGTAATAATAATAATGATAATGATAATCAATCAATAATGATGATAATGATGATAAGATCAGGCATGAAAATTGCTGTTCATGAAAAACACTGAAAAAATTTCGCGAACCAAAGCAAGGGAGCGAAGCGACCGAGCGGGGAGAGGGAGTAGGAGGGGGGTGTCTCCCCTCCCACGGTAGGGAGATTTTTCAAATTTGGGGTTCAAAATTGTGCAATCTAGTGCATTCTGTGTGAAATATTTAACCTCATATTCAATGAGAAAAAAGGCCACAGAATGCCATGATTTCTGCAATGTTTATGACGTGAAGTTGTTTTGACTTCTTGCGTTCAAGAACACGGCCGCGCCACGGTAGCCGTGAGCGATCGAAATACCCATCATCGATGGTCACATACTTTGCAAAATGCATGCCGTTTGCTTTTTCCAAAAGCCGTGATAAAGTCAAACTCTACTCTTATCCACACGATCTTGCTGTAAAACTGGAAATTTCAAGGCTTATCCTTTTTAAAGTACAATCCAAATCGGCAAAAGACAGATCATTCGCTTGCTTGAGACATCACAACTGCAGTGGCAAACATACGGTGTGCACTGCACATGGGTTGTGTGACTGTGTACATGTAATATCATGCATGTGCTTGTAGTTTGAATAGCCTTCCGCCTTCATGCGAGTGCGCGATTACGGAGGTATTTTGTGTAATCCTCGGCAGTTATTATGCGATCCTCTCGCATGTACGTACAGTATAAACATGAACACAAGTTGCTGTGTGAGTACATGCATGTAGTAAGCTAAGGGATCACCTCCGATTCCATCTTCATTGCATGCCCATGTATAATGTGTACACACGATGACGTATGCGCAGAAATCCGCAATTTTTAATGGAAAGTGTGAAATACGCAGAAAAAAATCTAGGCTCGGAGGACAAAGTGGAACTTCGCGGATACGCAGAAAATTTTCATGCCTGTAAGATGAATGCAACTGCCTCTTAAATATGCCTCCGCCTAAATTTAGTTTTGGCCCACATTATTCTTGAAATATTGCAATATCAAACCTATAATTCCGTTTGCTCTTTATAACCTCTGACCTAACAAACCTAAAATATGATCATTTTGTCTCCCTATAGATCAAGTGGGAGAGGAGCTCGCAAGATATGTCACCAAGTTTCAAATTTGTGTTTGATTGATTACAACTTCAAAAATCCATAACTTTCTTATTTTTTGTAAGATTTTGCTCAAACTTTTACTAATGTGTTTTTTCCTCATTTTTCTGCTTTTATTCATATCAACTAAATACGAGGGTGGACTTTCCCTTCAACTATGCTTTCCATGCTACAAAATCAATCTTAAAATTGTAGCATATGTTGCTGGGGTTGATTCATGACAGTTCCTCACTTCTGGTATGTCACAAATGTGACTTAACCTCTTGGAATGACCCATCTAGCAAATGTGTGGTTTGACAATTACAACAAGGAAATATTTCTGACCTTGATAAGTGGCTTGCCTTCTAGTTCTTTCTCCTCACCACTCAGTTTCACATTGAGTTTCTCCAGTAGTTTTTTTGTTTCTTCCTTCTTGAAGTTCATCACTGCATCAAACATCTGCAAAATACAATACAAAAAGATAATGTCGAGTACTGGTTAAGGCTGCACGATATCACAATAACATTAAAATATTGTGATATTGAAATTCTAATGAATATTCAATACTGAATTAGATATATCGCCCTAAAGCAATATTTTGACAAATATAGTCCAGACAGGTAGGCTGGCCAAGTTTCAGAAATGATAAATGAAATAAAATGTCATAAATAAACAGTGAAAGAGATTGCAAAGGATCTGTGAAGTATTTTGACAAAGAGTAAAATGCAAGCATAGTCAGGATTGTGTCTACTTGCATGACTAGGGCATGGACACAGGCTGTGATTTGTGCAGCCACAGGTACAATATATCCTGAATGAGATTGCCTGAAACTATGCTTTAAAACAAGAAAAACTACCATGCGACAATGCAAAATTACTTTAAAGCAATCCCTTGCTTGGGCAAATCATACTGTTGGTATCCAAAACAACTCACAGAAATATATCACATCAGCTGATCCCCCCCCCCCCCAATGAAAATATCAAATTTATGGGCAACCCACGGCATAAAAATGTCCACTTTCCAAAGCCCTCAACTATACCTTGTAGATAGGGTCCAAGACAAACTGGTTGAAACCACGGATGAAGCCCTCTCCTCCAACCTTGTTCCATTTCCTGTCTTTGGGGTTGAAATATTGGTCACCCCACAATCTCTTCATGAGCTTGGCCGGCTCGATCTTGAACTTGATGGCGTAGATCTCAGCAAACTGCTTCAGGGTGAAGGCCCAGCCATGGAGCCCAGATCCAAAGCCAACAGTTCCCTTGGATGGTTCAACCTATCATGTAAGCAGGCAATTTACTGATAAGTTCATTAGCAACAAAATAAAATAGGCTTTTTGTTAAGGAGTATTCTACTGGCTGAAAAGGTGTCATGTGACACTACACAATTTGTTATTTGTCCACCAGTATGCAATTTACAAACAGATTTTTGTGCACAGCATCAAATACAAAAGATGTACCCATAGTATCATGCTGTGCATCCATGCTTGCCTGTGCATTAACCCTAAAAAGACTAGGCTATTTTGGAGGTATTGAGGACTGACGACATTACATTACTAAGGAGTTTTCGATGTGTCAACTAGAACGCCGTCCTAGATCCTCCCAGCGACAATGGACTGCTTTGTGTTGACTGCATACAAAGTAGGTGAAGCATGAAGCTAACAATGGGTGAAGCAAGGTTCACATTTTAGAGAAGACGGCAAAACCATGTTTGGCGCGTTCTCGATCTGACTAGTGGACGAGGGAGAAGCCAGTGGACGGGTGAGCCGTTCTTGCACAAAGCGCGGTATGCAGCTAACACAAAGCAGTCCATTGTAGCTGGGAGGATCTAGGCGGAGTTCACGTCGACACATTCGAAAACTCACTAATATCTCGACTGGGACATGACTGATCGCCGCAAAATTTTGCACAGACCTTGAGAATCACGTTAAGAACACCAATCCATCATTATTTTTATGTAAATCCTTATTTTTTCATTCAATATGATAAAATTATGCAAATTATATGCCAAAATACACATTTTTGAGTGATATCAAGTAATAAAAGGCCCTGGAGAGAAAATTTCTATGCAAGAAACTCTTTATAAACATTAACCCCTTCCATGCTGTGGGCGGCAAATCCCGCCTAAACATTTGAGTGTTGAACATTTCGTTAAGGCTCAGAATGGCTTCAAAATTCTTCCTCATACAGAAACCTTTGCTTAAAATGTTTATTCCTATGCAATATATCTTTGCCCAGTTTGCTCAAGAAAAAACTCATTGAAAGTTAATAGCTGACTCTTCAGAATTATTTTTGACAACTGTGGTGGCATGGAAGGGGTTAAAAACATCAAATTATGAAAGAAAAAAATTTTAAAAGTGATTTCAATTCTCATGTATTCTACTGTATTACAAATTTCTTATGTATTTCTTTGTTTTTCAACTTTAACTTTTTTAATGTTTTTATAAAGTTTGCTGTTTCAGGATGTTCTCTGGGTCACTATTCAGTTAGAATAGATGATAATAACAGCTTAAATTTACGAAATTAAAGGTGATAATGGAGGAATATGAGGAAATGCAGTTTCCCAGTTGTTTTGTACACAAAACTCAGAAATTCTCTGTTTTCTTCACAAAAGGTCACGTGACTCGGTAACGGTACGACCGATTTTCGTAAACTTGGTGTCAAAAAACGGGCAAGACCTGAAAGAAAAAAATCAGAGAGTGGCGTGGCGTGAAATGCAGAGGTTCGAATTTTGCGTCAAAAATTGTCTAGGGGGGGCCATCATGGCCCCCCAGTGCATTTAGGGTTAAACAGTTTGCGGTGTCTTAGCTGTGCACATCTGCGGGGAAGGCAACCTGAACGTAATCAAGAAAGCCCTACTCCTAAGGAGCAAGGCATATGAGATCGCAAATACCCTCAATTTTATAACAAGTATTGTATGCATATCGTTGGTTCAATATCTCCAAATCAGTTTCCTCTTACCAATATAGAGGCCAGCTTACAGCCGAATTAAACCTTTTTTCAAAATATGGACATCAAAAGATTTCATAGATACGAATAAGAAATAAAGAATAAATATTCATTTTATTTTAATTATCACGATGATGCATATCATTCTCTAACAAGGCTGATAAGAACTGTATCCGGGAAAATGACATTCAACTGGATAACTCTGCTATTGCTATTGCTATTCAGTAAAGATATTGAAATTGCGAATCACATTTTTGGTCAAGGAGAAGAAGGCATTTTATGATGCTCCAGAATGAGTAAAAACAATTCTGATTTCTGATGATGATGTCTCAATTTTCTAATGGCAAAATGATGTTTGTTAGCTGTCGACATTTAAACAAATTAATTTAAACAAATAAAACAAATGTTGATATATAAATGGCTTTTTAAATGTTTAGAATATTGTACGATATGTATTTGATTTCATAAAACGCGTATTCTGATTCCAAAATACATTTCATTCCCACGGGAAGCCTCGATCCCTTCTTACTCATGTCATTCTAGCTAGCTGAGGGACAATGTTGCCTCTAATTTGTTATTCCGGGCCCAACTTAGTAACACCAAGCAGCCAATAACATCACGAACATGAGACATCACCCCCTCTAACCCCTTTATGCGGCACGTTACTTAAATCATATTCAGTTGCTATGCGAAGTTAAACCAAATTTGCCAATATTGGTCCAATCATAGCGCTGTAGTGTTTCCTGCGATTGACCACACGCGCAGAACATACGCTAGTTTTCACGCAAAATGTTTATTCATTCAGTTGCAATCACTGATCTCTACGGCTTTTCCATAGAGATCGCTAGTCTTTGCGCCAAATGTCTACTCATTCAGGATAGAGAGAGAGAGAGAGAGAGAGCGCATAGATTATGAACGGAGGATCACATGCACGCCAGCAAGTCTGGAGTCGCTTTAAACAAAATCGATCAGAGTTTGTGATGCTTTTGACAGTGATAAGTCACACATTCGAATTGGGCGTTGTGAATTTAATGGGGTTTTTTTTAACTGTTACAAACATCGACTTATACAGAGAATTAACAGACATAAGTCTTTGAGGATAAATTTGGACTTTATTTTCGACTTAAGCGACCATTCAACACATGCGACGTCGACTTAAGCGAGGTTGACTGTATACACAACAAGCATCAGAAAATGAAAGGAAGAATTGAAAAACATACTCTTACACTGATCTCTGGACTCAAATTTGAAATACAGGTAACTCTGCCTAAGTCGAATCTCTTGGGACCACAGAAATCTGTTCGACTTGGGCGAAATTCGACTTAGAAGAGGTAAAAAACACATGTTTTGCTCATTCTGTTCTGAAAAATTGCTTCGACTAAGGCGATTATTCGACTTATGGAAGGTCGACTTATGCAGAGTTAACTGTATAGAATTAAATTTGGAAATTGAACCCATACCAACCTGGATGTTACCCATTGGTCCATCATCATCAGCGTAGGTAGCAACGATCACATTGACGCTCTCAACAATCCTCTGGAAGGTCTGGTAGAGATCTTCCATCTCAAGCTGAAGCTCCAGGAGAGCACGGTCCATCTTGTTCATGAACAAAACTGGCTTAATGCGCTCCGCAATGGCTTGTCGGAGAACAGTCTCAGTCTGCACACACACACCTACAAGGCAACGGAAATATCTCTTGTGGAAGGAACTGGCAAGGTTTATTATCAAGAGGGATAGGGACACTGATTTTCCGCGATCACGGAAAACGGACGGAATTCGCGGAAATTACCAATTGAAACGGAAAATGCAATTTGGAACAGAAAGTCGCGGAAAACCCCTTTCACCTCAACATTTTTCATTTTTTCCAGAATAAAATCGTAAAACTTACACTATTCTTGTGATTTGTTATGCAGTGAAAAAATATCAGGCCTAAAATCATGGTTAATTACTCTGAATACTTAGCGATATTCATTATATTCTTCGCTGGACCAATGGAGATTGTGACACACAACACGGTACCATAGGAGCAGCGAATCCCTATTATGCAAGCTAGGCGCATACTCATGCGGCCGAGAGGGAAGTAAGGCTAGATTGCTGTACACAGCCAGCACATTTTGAGTAAAGGAGCTAGCGTGTGCGCCTAGACGTAATACTAAGCGCGCACACGCCAGCAGCGGGCGCTAAGTCTCCATACAAAATTTGAAAGAAATCCATCAAGAAATGGGGCAGTTAGAGCGCACAGAAGACATATGACCTTCGACCCTATAAAAGACAATGTCATATGAGGGCAGCATTATCAAAAAGTATAAATTTGTAGATTGTACCAAGATACATCTCCAAACAAAATTTGAAAGGAATCCGTCAAGAAATATGGCCTGCACAGCGCACACGAGACATCGTCCAAAATATAACCTTTGACCTTATAAAAGATGGAACACTGGTGGCAGCATCACCAAAAATTAAAAATGTGAAGATTTGACCAAGATACACCTTCATGCAAAATTTGAAATACGTCAAAAAATGTGGCAGTAAGAGCGCACAAAAAGACAAATGACCTTCGAGCCTATAAAGGATGGAACAATGAGGGCAGCATCACCAAAAACTATAAGATCTGTAGATCTTTCCAAGATCTGTAGATCTTTCCAAGATACATCGCCATACAAAATTTGAAAGAAATCCATCAGAAATGTGGCCTCCAGAGCGCACTCATTCCATCCTCCAAATTATGACCTTTGACCCTATAAGACGGGACACTGGTGGCAGCAGCATAAAAAACTATAGGTGCGTAGATTTTACCAAGATACACTTCCATACAAAATTTGAAAGAAATCTTAAGAAATGTGGCATTTAGCCTGCACACAAGAGTGCACACAAGACATCTATCAAAATATGACCTTTGACCCTATAAAAGACGAAACACTGGAGGCAGCATCACCAAAATCTATAGGCTTCTAGATTGTACCAAGATACACCTTCATTCAAAATTTGAACAAAATCCGTAGAGAAATGTGGCCTATGGAGCGCACACAAACCATTTACAAAAATATGGCCTTTTACCATATAACAGACGGAACACTGGGGACAGCATCACCAAAAATTACAGGTGTGTAGATTATACCAAGATACATCTCCATTAAAAAATTTGAAAGAAATCTGTCAAGAAATGTGGCAGTTAGAGTGCACACAAGAATATGACGTGGCAGCGGACACGGCGGCGGCGGCGTAACACAGCTGAATACAAAGTATCCTCTGGCATTCTGCCGGGTGATACAATTCGTTGATTTTACGAATTGACGAATCCGTGCGCTGCGCAGAAACATGAATTGGCCGGAAACGCATTTTATTTATAGATTTAGGTGTACTTAGATAACAGAATTTGCTTTCAATGCATAATTGCATGGATCAATATAAACATTAAAAGAAAGCTTATGACTTATTTGAAATGGTGTTTATATATATATATTATTATGTGTATTAATACGGAATAAGGAAACACTGGCCATTCAAACACGTAAAACTGTTTTCTCCAAGCGCATATTTGCGCGCGTGCAAGGATTCATCAGTCTGTAAAAACGACAGCGAAAGTTTTATGTGGTGAAAGTTTCTGGTTTGACAGTAATAAGCATTGTGCATGACATCTGCCATTCAACATCTTATTCAGGCAACATCATCATTAATAATACATGACAGTGGGCACCAAAAGCATTTTTAGAATGACAGGTGACACACAATGAGTGTTCTTATGTTCTGAATATACTAATGATACTAGGTCAAACAGTGAAAAATGAGCTTTTTCCAACTTTAAAAGAAGCTGGAAAGAAAAAAAGTATTACTCCTCCAAGTTTGTTATACAATGTAGAAAAAATGTTTACACATACACTCACCCAATTTCATTTCCAGATTATGTGACCTTCAACATAAAATTCAGAGGGAAAGCAAAGATCGAGAGGTCATTGGAATTTACGTTATTTGGACATGGAAAATGACGTTATATTTACATAGCTTGTGTTATTACCTTTCTACATGTACAGAAAATTTACCCAGTAGTTAAAGAAATATGGTCATTTCAAAATTGAAAAAATGGTTCATTTTTGACCAACATGCCTGTGGAATGCATGCCATAGAGTGAAAACCGTTTGGCTGATGGGGCTAAAACTTGAAATTTCAGCCTGGGAAGAGTCAATTACCCCATAAACCAAATTTGGGTCAATTTGAAGGGGGTCAGGTTTAACCCATTGGGAGACCTGACCAGTGTAGGGACACTGATTTTCCGTTTAAAAAAATGGCTTTTTCCGTTTCAGAAAATCTGGAATTCCATTTTAGATGGGCTGAAAAACGTAAATTCCGTTTTGCCATAGACTTTGTACACATGAAAAAACTAAAATTCCATTTACATAAGATTTGCAGACAAACATGAACTTGTAGGGTAGAAATGTTTTATTAAAGGTTCTAACATTACAGAGTCAGTTGAAATTCAGGTATTCGACTTACATTTCATAATCATGACTGGATCAAAAAGGAATCTTACATGACAAACCATGAAAATCTGTGTAGTACCTAGGAAGCAGATTATTTCAACAACAAAAAATAATAAAAATAACCGACGTCGACAAAAATATTTCAGTCTTGGCTGTCATGTCAGCGATCGATTGATCGATGTTAGGCGCACACGCCAGCCCCTTTTTCGATCTGTACAAACAGCGTGTGTACAATCTCGTCGCACTTAGCGCCCGCTGCTGGCGTGTGCGCGCCTAGTATTACGTCTACGTAATACTAGGGGCACACGCCAGCCCCTCAACTCAAAATGTGCTGGCTGTGAACAGCAATCTCGCGCCTTACTTCCCTCTCGGCCGCATGAGTATGCGCCTAGCTTGCATAATAGGGATTCGCTGCTCCTATTGTGTCACAACCTCCATCGGTCCAGCAAAACAAAATGGCAGCGCCCTGTCTCTGAAGAATCTGACGAATATCGCTAAGTATTCAGAGTTATTAACCATGATTTTAGGCCCAATTTTTTTCACTGCATAACAAATCACAAGAATAGTGTAAGTTTTACGATTTTATTCTGGAAAAAATGAAAAATGTTGAGGTGATAGGGGTTTTCCGCGACTTTCCGTTCCAAATTGCATTTTCAGTTTCAAATGGTCATTTCCGTGAATTCCGTCTGTTTTCCGTGATCGCGGAAAATCAGTGTCCCTAGACCAGCCAAAAATATACACGGGGGCAGTGGGCGAATTCACCACGGAAGAGCTCCCGAAAATGCAGGGACAGGGGCGGGGGCGGGGGCGACAACGAAAATAAAAATCGCCCCGGTAATTCTTACACCCGGCCTTAGCCATGCGCTTGGCCTAACAGCCGGCGAAGTTTTAAAGGCCAAGTCCACATTAATATCAAATGGATTTGAATAAATA
Source organism: Heliocidaris tuberculata (assembly GCA_025618425.1). Taxonomy (NCBI): domain Eukaryota; kingdom Metazoa; phylum Echinodermata; class Echinoidea; order Camarodonta; family Echinometridae; genus Heliocidaris; species Heliocidaris tuberculata. The sequence goes on from CM046839.1 coordinate 25,703,289, forward strand.
GAGGAAAATTAAACAAGCATAACAGTGAAAATTTTATTGAAATTGGATGTAAAATAAGAAAGTTACGGCATTTTGAAGTTTTGCATTATTTCTTGAAACAGTGATATGCATAACATGGGCGGTATGCAAATGAGTGAACCGAACGTAACGTTCAGCATCTACTTATTTTGCCTTCAGCTTTTGTTACCAAATGAATGAGCATGCTACAATTCATAAATAATTAAGGTAAAAGTCAGATGTTGCACAACTTTTCGCAAATGTCAAACAAAAAAGAGAAAGGTCACTTATTCATCAACTAAAAATATGAAAAATTAGACAATTCAATTTTCTCTACTTCAAGAAATGAACATGAGCTACAGAAATGATGAATTTTCAATGCTCCCTACCACTGACACAGTCCACAACCACCAAAGCTCCATCAGTCACACGCAGAGCAGCAGTAACCTCAGACGAAAAATCAACGTGGCCTGGCGAATCGATGAGATTGATCAAGAAACCACGCTCTTTCAGGTCCTTTTCTTGCTCGATGAATGTCATGTCTTGCTCTGACAGCTCATAGAAGAGAGAGATGGCTCTAAAAAAAAAAATAATAATAGTAAATAAATTATAATTTACACCCACTGACCATGTGACAAGGCATAATAGAGGAGCTTGCTTGGTATCTGTGCAATAGACCGGTTCTGTAAAGTATACAAATTTATGCACATTTCTTCTCTGAGTACCTAGTGACGGGCTATTCCATTAACTTGCTTTTTATATATGAGCCTCAATACTTGGAATCCAGCTTGCATACATTACTTGTTGCATGTCCAGCAAGCCTCGGGCAAGCTTTCAGGTTGTTAAGAACAACCTTTGTTTGAAAGGTATGTATAAAATTTGAATACATTACCGAACCGGTCTATTAACACAAATAGTACATTTCAGCCTGTCATATACCACAGATATCTGAAAAGCTTTCCTTGTCAAACAGGTGAAGATGGACAATGGATGTGTTTACATAATCCTGGCAATATTTTGGGGCTACTTTTGAGAGAGCAATACATTTTTCACAATTTAATAACTTAAAACTTATTAATCAAAAGACCAATTAATAACAAATTGCACCTCAAGAAGACTATTACTCAAAATTATGTTATGAACAAGATGAATGCGACTGCATCTCCTATATGCCTCTGCCTAAATTCAGTTGATGGCTCAAACTGTTCTTGAAATATTGTGATAACCACAGAATAAAAAGCCTCTAATTACTTGCTAATTGACCTCTTTGACATTTGACCTTTCACCTTATAACCCAAAAGTTTGATCACTTTATCTCCTCCTAGCCATGAATACAAAATAGTTAAGATATGGTGATAACAAAGGTAAAAAAAACATTAATTTCACATACACCTGTATAACCTGTGACCTCTATGACCTGTCACATTTGACCTACGTGAACAAAAATCTAATCAGTTTGTCTAATTATGGTGATGCATGCTAGTTCCAAGTTTGAAGTTAATGGATCAAATGACTGAGATATAACATTAAAACTAAAACCTGCAATTTCAGAATTGACCTCTATGACCTTGACCTTTGACCTATGTATCCCAAAATCTAATCAGATCATCTTTCTATGGCGATACATACTAGTACCAAGTTTGAAGTTCATACCTCAAATGGTTCTTGAGATATCCTGTTAACAAGGCTATCGCAAGAACGAGGCTAACACCTGAAATTTCAGAAATAGGCCTCTGTGACCTTGACCTTTGACCTACATACCCCAAAATCTAATCAGATCGTCTTCCTATGGTGATACATATTAGCCCTAAGTTTGAAGATAATACCTCAAATGGTTCTTGAGTTATCGCTAGAACAAGAAAGCGGGCGGACGGACGGACAACCCGAAAACATAATGCCTCCGGGACCACCTTCTGTGGGCGGAGGCATAAAAATGGTTTTCCTTTATACATACAGAGCATTTTGGAGGGCAAAGCGTTGTCCAAGGCACTTTGGGGTTTTCATTTCAGGGGGTCTGACACCCAATTCCCAATGGACAATTTTGTCAAGTTTTTATATTTTTGGAATGTACATCCATAGCTCTTCCTTCAAACAAAATTTGGTCCCTGGGCTTCAAGGGGAGAAATTTACCTTATCTTTTGGGGGCTCTGGGGGCTAAACCCGCCGGCTACAGTCAGGCTGTCAACCTTTTTGTCAATGATTTAGGTGGTCTAAGTAACTTTACAGGGTCAAATCTTATGGGCAAAATGGGGTGACTATTTTGGGACAGGCTCCTAGACTAAAAGTTGAGTTGTGGTCATGCGATTACATTGTGAAAGAAAAGAATCTGTTTCAAAAGCAATTGGGAAGGTTGATATGTCTACAGAAGAATTAGTGTGTACTGTGAGGCTTTGGAATCGTCAAAATGATAGGAAATTGACAGTCTTGCTGACATAAAAGGAATGAGAAAGCTTGGGGGTGGGGAGGGTAAAGGGCCTTCAATTCTTTATTTGATGATCAACAGTTGACCGTGAATGTGTAATTGGGTCATGACACCAAAGGGATTTAGAACCAGTGCAAAGGCTACATGTTGCTGCTTGGGTAAAGGGCCTTCAATTCTCTATTTGATGATCAACATTTGACCATGAATGTGTAATTGGGTCATGACACCAAAGGGATTTAGAACCACTGCAAAGGCTACATGTTGCTGCTTACGTAGACTTGATGGTAATACAGCGCTCCTGTTCATCCTTTCTCGTGTCGGTGAAACGCATCTCTCCTGCCTTTTGGGAAGCGATGATACCTGCTTTGCTCACCAAAGAGTCAGTCAGGGTCGACTTGCCATGATCGACATGGGCAATGACAGACATATTCCTGATGTTCTGTTTCTTGTCCATAATACCACGGATCTGGTCTATCGTGAAGTTCACCTACATGTAATATAAGAATGATATTTCACAAAATTGCACATGAAAAGGAAGTTAGCAAGTAGTACAGAAAAAGGACAACAGTGCACTTTCACTTTCAAAAGCACTGAAACAAGAGTTGGGCAATTCCACATGTTGGGGGACATGGACTTCAAACTTTAAGTTTGCTATTTCATGTAGCTATGAACCTTTTTTTTCGGTGCTAATTGCAGAAATCTGTGCATACATCAGTAAACCTATCGTCAGTGGTTTACTCTAAGAAAACATTAAAAGTTAGAATATGGTAAAATTCATCTATTTTTGCAACTTTTAGTGATATTTTACCTACAGATGGTGCTTTTTCAGATTGCTTCTCTGAAAGTAATATATTTTAAGTTTTTCCAGGATTTACATAAAAATCAAATTTAAAAGGTCCATTGATCATTTTGCATTGAAAAAACAAAGAACACAAGTCCTGTAAGTTAAAATGAAACCAGAGCTGCTGCTATCTCATGGACAAAATGTAACATGAGTAACCATAACGTAACTATTCTTCTTGTGAAATCTGCACAAATGATGGGTCCAGTACTTTTCAGTTATCACCCAGTGCAGGTCTCCCTAGCTGCCTAGCATGGTTCGATGAAAAAATGGAGTTTCCTTGCCGAGCCGATCCTCCCCTGTACAGTACCGTCAATTGCACAGTGCGATTGAGTCATTTGAATCGACGGTACAGTGCACTGTGTGATCGAGTCATTTCCATCAACGGCACAGTATGAGGGAAGATCGGCTTGGTGAGGAAATTCCATTTTTTTCATCAAAATAATCGCCAAATCATGAAATCATAATGCCGGAATGATAGTTATTGTATTTCTCCTGAAATGTAAGTACAAATTTTCATTCTTTTCTCGATCTTTTTTAATTCTAGGGTAAAAAATGGGGTTTTAATATTCTAAAGCTATGGTGAAGAGGAGATGAGAGAAGCTGGCTCACTGTAAAGGTGATTTTCAGGAGGTTCTCCAGACTCTAAAATGGCTGCTCTATTGCAGAGCAAGATTAAAACACCAGGCTCTGTGAAGAGTAGCGTTAGCTTTTTTTTTTTTTTTTACTCTTCAAAGAGCCTTCCAGGCTACGCGTATGCCATCTATGCATGCAACGGTGCAAGATATTAGCACGTCAGAACCACTCAGAGTTGCACTGCCTTGTACACTGTTCATCTACAGCACACATTCCGTGCCAATCCCGCCGTCTTTGTAAGGCTAATCGCACAGCGAAAGCTATGCGTGAAGTTGAACGTTAAGTGAATCTGCATCGATGTCGCCATAAATTGTATTTTTTTCACATTTCTCATGATCCGATCGTTGAAGTGGTCAGATGAGCTGAAAGAGAAAGATTTTAGCAAACTCCGAAGGTGGTTTGCAAGGTTCACTGTACGTGGAAATGGATGAATCTTGTCCACTGACTTTTACTTTTACTTACTTTACTTTAATCCCACGATGATACAGGATGAATGCCTGTTTATCGATCGCAGCTTGTCGTATCATGTGGTTATACATTTTCCATGTCTTACAGTAGAGGCACACGTAGCCAGGATGGCTTCCTGAGTGTAAAAAAAAAAAAGGGCTATACGCCATTTACACTACAGGAAGCCAGGTTTTTTAATCCGCCATTCTAATTGAGCAGATTTGGCAAATTATGAAAAATGCCCTGGAAAATCTCTTTCCCGTTAACTCCCGCCTTTGACAGGTTCTTCACCGTAGCGTCTCCTCCTAGGGAAACTTTTGGCAACTTTGTGTAAATTTCTTACTAAAATTCAGCCCCCCAAGGAACAAAAATATTTAAGCATGAAAATTTTTCGAGAACTCACCAGTGTTTGTGTATCCATGGATATTCTTGTAACGCAGATTCAAGATGACGGCTGCGTGCGATGGCGCACGGGCTGTCAGCGATACAACCATAACCGAAACTATACAATGTGGTGCAGTGGTGGAGATGTCTGACGCAATTTCCATGAATGCTAAACAAAAAGTCAACGTAGATGGCACTAAGCCATTTGAGACCTCAACATTTAGCATTCATGGAAATTGCGTCAGACATCTCCACCACTGCACCACATCGTATACTTTCGATTATGGTTGTATCGCCGACAGCGCGCGCGCCATTGCACGCAGCCGCCATCTTGAATCTGCATTACAAGTAGCTGTACGAACTCTGTGGCTTATCAATATGGTACTGGCCACAGAGCTGTAAGCCCATGCCATTATGGCGCTTGGAGGCAGGTGTAAACACAGAAATACTATGCCTCATAATCACCCATTCCCACGCATGGTGAACCTTGCAAACCACCCTCGGTGTTTGCTAAGGTGGTTCTGGTCATATTCGACCAAAAAAAATTAGCAATCGCAATACCAAAAAAGATTATATCTACACAGTTTCGGCAGGACGGATGATAATTTTCTTACCTTGCACATGCAGTCAGTCAATTGTTATTTGCATGAGAAACGATGACGCAACTGCCCCGAGTCGGCACTAGTCTAGCTTAGAGTCTGTGATGTGGACGTATTTAGTTATTTCGTTCATACAACTACGAGTTGTGCATCACTGCATGCTTCTCCACTGAACTCTACGTAGAGTTGAGTGTGTCTATGATCCCGCGCGAGTGCGAGTGAGATGCATCGGATAGATGAACAACCTGCGCGCACACTGTTCATTTATCCATATGTGTAGACGGTGCGAAGTCCACTGATTATATGCCATACTTGGACTTCACGATCGCACCATCTCGCTCGCGCTCGCGCGGGATCATAGACGCACTCAACTCCACATAGAGTTCAGTGGATAGAAGCATGCAGTGACGCACAACGCTTAGTTGTATGAACGAAATAACTAAATACGTCCACATTACAGACTCTAAGCTAGACTAGTGCCGACTCGGGGCAGTTGCGTCATCGTTTCTCATGCAAGTAACAATTGACTGACTACATGTGCAAGGTAAGAAAATTCTCATCCATCCTGCCGAAACTGTGTAGATATAATCTTTTTTGGTATTCAATTGCCAATTTTTCTGGTCGAATATGACCAGAACCACCTTAGCAAACACCGAGGGTGGTTTGCAAGGTTCACCGTGCGTGGGAATGGGTGATTATGAGGCATAATATTTCTGTGTTTACACCTGCCTCCAAGCGCCATAATGGCATGGGCTGTACAGCTCTGTGGCCAGTACCAGAATGATAAGCCACAGAGCTCGTACAGCTAATTACAAGAGGATCCATGGATACACAAACACTGGTGAGTTCTCAAAAAATTTTCCTGCTTATTTTTGTTCCTTGGTGGGCTGAATTTTAGTAAGAAATTTACGCAAAGCTGCCAAAAGTTTCCCTAGGAGGAGACGCTATGGTGAAGAACCTGTCAAAGGCGGGAGTTAACGGGAAAGGGATTTTCCAGGGCATTTTTCATAACCTGCCAAATTGGCTCAATTAGAATGGCGCATTAAAAAACCTGGCTTCCTGTAGTGTAAATGGCATATAGCCCTTTATTTTTTTTTTACACTTAGGAAGTCATCCTTAGCCTGGAAGGCTCTTTGAAGAGTAAAAAAAAAAAAAGCTGACGCTACTCTTCAAAGAGCCTGGTGTTTTAACCCCACTCTGCAATAGAGCAGCCATTTTAGAGTCTAAAGAACCTCCTGAAAATCACCTTTACCGTGAGCCAGCTTCTCTCATCTCCTCTTCACCATAGCTTTAGAATATTAAAACCCCATTTTTTACCCTAGAATTAAAAAATATTGGGGAAAAAATGTAAATTATTAATTTTAATGGTTACCGGTAGTCCTAACGACGCCCCGAAAAAGCTTCCGCAGCTTCACTGCGCTCGTAGACCTGGAAGTGTCCCGTAATGTCATCGACCTACAGTCACTCACGCAATTTTCAGATCCACCATACGTTAGACAAGACCGCTACTGCATGCATGCAGAAGACGCACAATCAAAATGCGTGCGATGCCCGCGTGCTTGTAGCGGTCTTGTCCAACGTATGGTGGATCTGAAAATTGCGTGAGTGACTGTAAGTCGATGACATTACGGGACACTTCCGGGTCTACGAGCGCAGTGAAGGCTTTTTTCGGGGCGTCGTTCGGACAACATTCAACCTACCGGTAACCATTAAAATTAATATTTTACATTTTTTCCCCGATATTTTTTAATTCTAGGGTAAAAAATGGGGTTTTAATATTCTAAAGATATGGTGAAGAGGAGATGAGAGAAGCTGGCTCACGGTAAAGGTGATTTTCAGGTTCTTTAGACTCTAAAATGGCTGCTCTATTGTAGAGTGGGGTTAAAAAACCAGGCTCATTGAAGAGTAGCGTCAGCTTTTTTTTTTTTTTTTACTCTTCAAAGAGCCTTCCAGGCCACACCACGTAATACTATAGTGGTCATGTTGACCACTACGCGGGACGAATGCAAAAATACTAGTCATTTTCTATCGCATGTACTTAAGGTATGGGGGGGAAAGTAAGATAAATGTTTAAAATACTTCCTTTCAAATTCAGCGCTTTAAAATCTCTTTCCTACCTTAAATGGCCGTTAGGAAGAACTTCTGTTATTTCCAGCAAAATCAAAAGTCAAAATCATGTCCAAAACCTAAGAAATCCCCTCCGATTTTTTTCGCGATCGCATGTTGTTTTCCTGCTGCCGATGTTTTTAGACTAAATCGGCCAATAAAATTTTGTCAACAAAACTCGGTATCGCGTGCACATCGATCTCTACGATCGCACACACGGAAAATCAGGACTTACGTGTGCGCGATAGGAACCGAACTTATAACGACCGAATTTTTTAGCAGGAGATGTCAGCGCTCGCGGCGATCAGGAAATGTACACCATGACTTGCGATACCCCGTTTCGCGAGAAGTAACAGTAAATTACGGATTTCATTTTTGGAATTATCTTTTCCAACATCGGTGAGTTGAATTTATTGTATTTCATGAATATGTTGGTGTCGTTTTTTGTAAATTAAATGCCGATTATGAGTGAACAGTAGAGGCGCTGGTCTGTAAACACAGATCGTCTTTGTTAACCAAGATTGTCCTCATTTACAAGGATTTCTTCACACAGACAAACTGGTTAAATTCAATCCCCTTTGGAATTGCCGACTCAAGTTGAGTGCGCTAGCTCACATACACATATCGGGTTTCATAACATGTCCGTGGGAAGACGGACAAGTCTTGGGAAAAGACGGTGAACGGGGGGTATTTGATGACACAGAATCTATTTTTAGCACTCTCAAGCCCCGAAACTGCCGTATAAGCCGCGCAGGGTGAGGTGAAAAAAAAATGTCCTCATATTCAAGGACAATCTCAATTTATGAGGACACGATTTGTCTTCATTAATAAGGATATCCTTGTTTTTTAGGACAATCCTTGTTTGCAGACCAGCGCCTCTACTGGTCACACCACGTATAGTGGTCATACTGACCACTACGCGGGACGAATGCAAAAATACTAGTCATTTTCTATCGCATGTACTTAAGGTATGGGGGGAAAAGTAAGATAAATGTTTAAAATACTTCCTTTCAAATTCAGCGCTTTAAAATCTCTTTCCTACCTTAAATGGCCGTTAGGAAGAACTTCTGATATTTCCAGCAATATCCAAAGTCAAAATCATGTCCAAAACCTAAGAAATCCCCGCCAATTTTTTTCGCGATCGCATGTTGTTTTCCAGCTTCCGATGTTTTTAGACTAAATCGGCCAATAAAATTTTGTCCACAACAAAACTCGGTATCGCGTGCACATCGATCTCTACGATCGCACACACGGAAAATCGGGACTTACGTGTGCGCGATAGGAACCGAACTTTTAACGACCGAATTTTTTAGCGGGAGATGTCAGCGCTCGCGGCGATCATGAAATGTACATCATGACTTGCGATACCCCGTTTCGCCAGAAGTGACAGTAAATTACGGATTTCATTTTCGAAATTATCTTTTCCAACATCGGTGAGTTGAATTTATTGTATTTCATGAATATGTTGGTGTCGTTTCTTGTAAATTAAATGCCGATTATGAGTGAATGTTGGTGACTTTTGTGCAGTGGTGTTTTGAAAGTGTCGAGGTGGATGACTGCCTAGAGTCTACACACGAAGTATAGTAAAGTCGCTATGAGTGCTACTGGTGAATGTTGGTGACTTTTGTGCAGTGGTGTTTTGAAAGTGTCGAGGTGGATGACTGCCTAGAGTCTACACACGAAGTATAGTAAAGTCGCTATGAGTGTTCCATGCTACCCATATGGCCAGGCTTCCCGTGTGTGGCTTGATGCACTCATAGCGACTTTACTATACTTCGTGTGTAGACTCTAGGCAGTCATCCACCTCAACACTTTCAAAACACCACTGCACAAAAGTTACCAACATTCACTCATAATCGGCATTTAATTTACAAAAAACGACACCAACATATACATGAAATACAATAAATTCAACTCACCGATGTTGGAAAAGATAATTCCAAAAATGAAATCCGTAATTTACTGTCACTTCTGGCGAAACGGGGTATCGCAAGTCACGGTGTACATTTCCTGATCGCCGCGAGCGCTGACATCTCGCGCTAAAAAATTCGGTCGTTAAAAGTTCGGTTCCTATCGCGCACACGTAAGTCCCGATTTTCCGTGTGTGCGATCGTAGAGATCGATGTGCACGCGATACCGAGTTTTGTTGTGGACAAAATTTTATTGGCCGATTTAGTCTAAAAACATCGGAAGCTGGAAAACAACATGCGATCGCGAAAAAAATTGGCGGGGATTTCTTAGGTTTTGGACATGATTTTGACTTTGGATATTGCTGGAAATATCAGAAGTTCTTCCTAACGGCCATTTAAGGTAGGAAAGAGATTTTAAAGCGCTGAATTTGAAAGGAAGTATTTTAAACATTTATCTTACTTTTCCCCCCATACCTTAAGTACATGCGATAGAAAATGACTAGTATTTTTGCATTCGTCCCGCGTAGTGGTCAATATGACCACTATAGTTACGTGGTGTGGCTTGATGTTCATTTTTTTATGAAACACCAATCCCGTGTTAATTCCACCTCCATAACCATGATAACCATAAACATAATTAACACAAACATGATGAACGTGTATTTGCGTGCACACTGAAATAGCAGTGGACTAATTCATGAGATGGTCTAAAATATTGTTCCAATTACAAAAAAAAGTCATTAAAAATACCACTGGCATTAGGCCTATCATGATTAGTTCTCTTGCATGAAAGCCTAACATGTAGTATGTACATGTACACGTTCATTCATTCATTCATTCGCATCGCAGTTCAGAGTTGTCTTCGTTAATTAAAAACCGTTATTTTTATGTTTCCTCACTCGTAAACAAAGAATGTCCGGTCTAGTTCTCATCTTTGATATATAAATACTATAGATTTGGAAAGATTTTTGAGTGATTGAACTTACCATTTTGGATATTTGTTGTGTTTCTCCCCACCAGATGTCGACAAAAAGTTACTCGGTTTTCGCCGGTAACAGAAAAGGGTGCAACGTAGCGAGCGCGCGGGCGGCGTATCAGAATCAGACTAGTATGTCGTCGTGCACATATAGGTCGTGCACGTACCGGTACCTGATATATGCATGCAACGACCATGCGTAGGCAATGACCACTGATCTCTATGTCATAGAGTTCAGTGGCAATGACACGTAAATTATGCTTATAGCTATGAGGCGCCGTTTGTAGATTTATTATTTAGCTCACTTCTTCAATTATTTATATACGTATAATGACATTAAAGATACACTTATTTATAAAGAACGATTTGCATGCACTTTAATTATATGTATATAATGGTTGCACGATATCCATTATATATAAATAATAATTTCCACATATTCATTATTAATATACAATGAATGTAAATAACGATTTCACTTTTTCGTTTTATATATATATATATATATATATATATATATATATATATATATATATATGAATTTTGCAATATCCATTATTTATGAATAATGGTTTCACATTATTCATTATATATAAATAATAGAAATTAACAAAATGTAAAATTCCATCATTTTTAAGTAATGGAAATTGCAAAAGTCATTATTTATATATAATAGATTTTTGAAATCATTATTAATAAATAATGGAAATTGCAAAATTCATTATTTATATATAATGAATTTGTGAAATCATTATTTGTATATAATGGAAATCGTTGTATTTATCATATATATATATATATATATATATATATATATATACATATATATATATATATATATATATACATATACAATGAAAAAGTTAAATCATTATTTACATTCATTATATATTAATATTATATAGTCTATATCAATACGAAAGAGTGATTGGTCTAAATGCCATCACGTGACTAGAGCTGCAAGGATCGCCAATGTTATATTTTGGTTTTGACATCACCTCGGTCAACGTAACGCGGGTCAACATAATGCGTTATGTTGACCTAGGTGACGACACTCACTGCATAGTTTGAAGCGCCTGCTTGCAGTTGCGATCGATATCTCGCCTGCAAATTTTAAACTTTGAACGAATACAGTCATGGCGACTTCCCCGCTAGACAGTCCCTCAACGAGGAGGAATTGGACAGAATAATCAATGAGAAGGACTCCTGTTGTACAAAAGCAGTTGTGAATTCATCCGTTAACATACTTCGTCAGTATTGCGAGGCAAAGGGATCATCAAATACAGATACTAGTATTGAAGATTAGACTATGTATAATATAACAGATATTACCTGGTGTATCGTTCATCTCCCCTTATTTTTCCCTCGGGACAATATTTTCCCTCAGCGCTGCATGCTTTGGGGAAAATATAGTCCCTTGGGAAAATATAACTTCGTCGGGGAAATGAAATGTTATATTAAACCTCTAGACAGGCAATATCTTTATATTAATGAATATGTGGAAATCGTTATTTATATATATAGTGGATATCGTTCAACCATTATATACATATAATTAAGGTGCATGCAAATCGTTCTTTATAAATAATTATATCTTTAATGTCATCATATATAATAATTGTAAAAGTGAGCTAAATAATGAATTATATGTAAATAATTGAGCTAAATAATAAATTTACAAAGGGCGCCTCATGGTTCTTCATTAGCGTACCACCATCCGCAGAGTTACATGAGTATGTAACTCTATGGTACTATCACAGATATAAAATTGCGCAATATCCGTGACACACAGCTGTCAGTCAAGATTTTCAGTTGATGTCGCAATTCATTCTACAGTACGTATACGTATTATTTTTTTCATTTTCAAATGATCACAATTTCGATGAAAATCATTAACAAAAATATTTTTAAATCAGTACAGAATTAAAGCGGACAAACAATGGGCCGCGTTCAGAGGCTTATAATTATATATGAAGGCGGGCAGAGGGGCCATGTTCCCCCCCCCCCCTACAAGAAATAAAAAAATAAAAAATAAAAATTTAAAGTAAATATTTTTTTTGTATTTTTTTTTATTAAATAGAAATATTTCAATCATGAATAAAGTATAAACAGATACTTTTACAATTTACAAGTAAATCTTAACGTATATATAACACGATTAAAAACTACTTTCGAAAAATAAACTCAAGACAGTTACAATAGCCCTGTCTATCACCTTTAGAAATGTGCGAACATTACAATGGCGTATTACGTAATCCGAACAAGATTTCTATGGGCAGTACAATAGGCCTTTGAAATTGCCCGTGAGTTTATTTTTCGACAGTAGTTTTTATTGTGTTATATGATAAAAATGGGTACATTGATGGACAACAAAGAATTTATACATAGACCTACATGTACTTGTAATTCACTTAAAATCTCAGTTTACTTGAATTATACAGATATTGTACTAAAAATACCTTTATGTATCTGGAAAAAATGTATAGTCCTACATTTTTTTTAAAAGAACGAAGAATTTATACATACACGTACTTGTAATTCACTTAAAATCTCAGCTTATAGTACTTTAATTATACAGAATACAACTGAAAATATACCTTCAATATAACCGTCCTTGTGTGTGTGTATGTGTGTGTGTGTGTGTGTGTGGGCAATATCCGTGACACACAGCTGTCAGTCAAGATTTTCAGTTGATGTCGCAATTCATTCTACAGTACGTATACGTATTATTTTTTTCATTTTCAAATGATCACAATTTCGATGAAAATCATTAACAAAAATATTTTTAAATCAGTACAGAATTAAAGCGGACAAACAATGGGCCGCGTTCAGAGGCTTATAATTATATATGAAGGCGGGCAGAGGGGCCATGTCCCCCCCCCCCCCCCGGCGGCACTTAATTTTAAGGGGCGCACAATAAATTGCAAGAAATAAAAAAATAAAAAATAAAAATTTAAAGAAAATATTTTTTTTGTATTTTTTTTTATTAAATAAAAATATTACAATCATGAATAAAGTATAAACAGATACTTTTACATAACATTGAATAACATTGGTTGTTGCATATGCTTAAAAAAGCGGCTAAAGAAACTGATATTTGAAATTTGACTGGCTTATGTGAGCAGCCAGGGCTGTTGCTATGCCCCCCCCCCCCCCCAAAGGGGAAAGGAGAGAAGAAGAAAAAATGCGCCAAAATGTAAATTTATCATGCGTATGATGTGTTGTAGTTGTGCAACAAAACAGATAAGCCGCGGGTCACGTGTCGCTGTCGACGAACTTTAATGCTTTCATCTGCTGGTGGATCTGCGTAGGGCCGCGGGTGCGCAGTTGCCACACCCATTTATAATGTATGTGTGTGGTGGCGACGTGACCGCGCCTTGCATGGAATTGCCCTTGGACTGGCAGACCTCCATAATAACGTTATTCACCTTAGACTCTTTTATTATTTTTCTTTTCTTTTCCCCTCACTTTTTTTTTCTTTCTTTTTATATGGTGGGAAAGGCTTTTAAGGTTATCATTTTCAATAACAGTCAGGAAAAAATGCCGTGGAATAAGTATAAATTGATTTTTTGTTTGTTTTATTGCTGTTTATATCAATGCATATATTAATTGATACTTCAGTATGAGTAATCTGATTACCTCGTATTGATTGTTGTGCGAATTGATGTATATTCAAAGAAATAAGGCTGTTATCTTTAGTTTGTTTGAAGAATTTCCTTGTTTATTATTTAGTATCGAAATTGCAAACGATGTCAATTCATACTTGCTACGAGTGGGTGATGAGGTTAGACATTTTGCTATGAGCCACCTATTCTGTGATAGTAGGTCATACTCGTGAGAGTTCATTTGAATAGCATTGGTTGTTGCATATGCATGCTCAGAAATGAAACTGACGTTTGAAATTTGATTGGCTTATCTGAGCAGCCAGTACTGTTGCTATGCTAGACAAATTTGCACTAAAATGCAAATTCATTATACGAAGGATTGTGTAGTATTTGTGTAACATAACCGATAAGCCGCGTGGCACGTGTCGATGGACTTTAATGCTTTAATTGATTTGGGGGTGGTTCTGCGCAGGGCCGCGGGCGCGCAGTTGCCACACCATTTATAAGGTATATGTGTGGTGGCGGCGTGACCGCGCCCCTGGTGGAATTGCCCTTGGACTAGCAGACCTCCAAAATAATGTTATTCACCCGAGACTCTTTGATTATTTTTCTTTTTATATGGTGGGAAGGGCTTTTAAGGGTATCATTTTCAATACTGGTTGAAAAAAATGCAAGGGAATATTAGGTAAATTGATATGTTTGTTTTTGTTTTACACTGTTTATATCAATGTATATAATTCATTGATACTTAAGTATAATCATCGACTATTTGGCAAATTGGTTATCAAAGAAATAATCTCTTATCGTTATTCATTTATCTATTTATCTTAAATTTTAATTTGTCTTCAAGTATAGGGATGGTCTTTTTCTATGTTGATGACTGCCTCAGGAGGCTTAGGCTGCTAAATTTCACTATTTAGATTTTTCATGGCAAGTATGAATTAGTCATGATAATGACTGTGTTTAATCGATATAAAAGGGTAATCAAATTGATAGAGTAAGGGTTGTGGAGTCTAATATTGATGGTTGGTGGTTATGGTATTATTTGTGGCTTTATCTTATTTGAGTATTACAGGTGTGAATTTATGTATATCGGGCTTAGGTGCAAGATGCACATGTGACATTGAAAATTCAAGGCAATTTGTATTGATTCAGTTAGTCTTTATGCAAGAAATGTATGTCCTTCTTCCTTCCAGAATTCTGAATTATATTTACAATACTCTTTATCATGGTGGGTAATCAAGGAATGTTAATGAACATATTGTCTTTAAATGTTAAAGGTTTAAGGGACTCAAAGAAGAGAGGTTCGATTATTAATTGGAGTAAACAACTAGGAGATGTAATATTTTTTCAGGAAACATTTAGTACTATTGATGTTGAAGACAAATGGGAAACAGAATGGGATGGAATTAGTCTTTTCAGTCATGGAACCAATCATAGTAAAGGGGTTTGTGTATTGATTAAATCAAAGTTGCATTTTAAGGTATTGAAAACTAAATTAGATTTGGAAGGGCGATATATATTAATTAATGGTGAAGTTCAGGGGACCCGTCTTGTGTTAGGAAATGTTTACTTTCCAAACAGGGATAAAGAAAATCTCCAATTAGCTTTTCTTCGCATTTTAGAGAGAAGTCTTGAAGAATTTAATAATGAAGGCCATCCTATCATTCTTGGAGAGGACTTTAACATGATTCGAGATTTTAATTTAGATTGTTCAAACAAAAGGAGAAGAATAGGACAGGCTTTTAATTTCGAATTTGATGATTTTCAAGGGAAATTTGATTTAATTGATATTTGGAGAAAGAAGAATTTGGAAAAAAACAATATACGTATAGACAGAAAAATCCTTTAATTCAAAGTAGGTTAGACTATTGGATAATAAGTAGTGGATTAGAAGAGCGAGTGAACGGTTGTAAAATCGTTGCTTCGGTAGCCCCCGATCATTCGGCTATTGAGTTAGAACTAAAACTTGCACATGAAATATTTAAACGAGGACCATCCTATTGGAAGTTTAATAATAGTCTTTGTTTAGATTCAGAATATACAAACGGCATGAAAAATGAAATAACGTGCTTGATAGAAGTGTTAAGAAAAGAAATTGTAGATAACAGGATTTTGTGGGACTTTGTTAAAATGAAAGTAAGAGATTATACAATAAAATATTCTAAAATTAAGGCACGAGACAGAAAGTCACTTATGAGTAAATTGCAGGATGAAGTGCAAAAATTGGAGGAAAATTTGGCTTTAGATGGCGATAGAAATACACTAGAAGAGTTAGAATTAAGCAGAGTTAAATGGGATATACGGACATGCTTTAAGTGGTTTGAAAGTTAGATCTCGGGCTAAATGGTTTGAAGAAAGTGAAATTAATGATAGATACTTTGAACAATTGTTAAAAGTAAATAGTAATAAAACTTTTATAGGAAAAATAAAATCTAATGGCGAAATGGTAACATGTCAACAAAAGATTTTGAAAGAAATAAGGAAATTTTATTCAAGTTTGTATTCAGAAACTAATCAGAAAGATAGATATGAATCTGGACAAGAATATTTTTTCAGTGATATTCCGATGATAAAGGAAAGTAACAAGAAATTATGCGATGAAAAAATAAGCACAGGGGAATGTTTCTCCATTTTAAATGAGATGCAATTAAATAAAACCCCCGGTAATGACGGTTTGACTGTAGAATTCTATCGAACATTCTGGCCATTGATAGGAAAATTAGTTATAGATTCCTTTAATACTTCCTTTAAAAAGGGGGAACTGTCTTCGTCACAAAAACAGGGGGTTATAACTTTAATTGAAAAAGAAGGTAAAGACCCTCTTTTGATAGAAAACTACAGGCCCATTTCATTATTGAATGTAGATTATAAAATTTTGCCTAAAATACTAGCAAGCAGGATTAAAAAAGTTTTAGATGAAGTAATTCATACAGATCAAGTAGGCTATATGAAAGGAAGGAATATAGGAGAAGCAGTAAGATTAATAGACGATGTTATATTCCATTCGTCTACATTTAATATAAACGGTTTCTTGTTGGCTATCGACTTTGAAAAAGCGTTCGACTCCGTTTCGCATTCATTTTTGAAGAAAATATTAAGTTTGTATGGTTTTGGCCCTCATTTTCGTAAGTGGGTTGATATTTTATTTTTTAAAGCAGTTAGTTGTGTTATGAATGGTGGACACTCCACTGGTTACTTTGATGTGGGGAGAGGAGTACGTCAGGGGGATCCATTGTCTCCGTATTTGTTTCTTTTAGTTATAGAAGTGTTAGCACTTGCAATTCGTAAAGCACATAATATAAACGGGATACAAATAGGACATATTGAAGTGAAGTTAACTATGTATGCAGGTGATATGACTATGTTTTTGAAAGATTTAGAATCAATACAAAATCTAGAAAAGGTGTTAAATACGTTTTGGAGATTATCAGGATTAAAAGTGAACAAAAACAAAACAAAGATATTGATGTTAGGTCCTCTTAAAAATATAAGAAATACGTTTTCACTGGGAAAGTAGGTAGAAGTTGTTAAAATACTTGGGATATATTTTTCTATAGACGTAAATATAAAGGAGGAGATGAATTATAAAGAAATATTAAGTAAAATCAAAAGATTATTAGGCTGGTGTAAACAGCGCGATTTGACCCTTACTGGTAAAATACAATTGTTGAAAGTATTTGCCTTATCTAAGCTTATATATGTCTCTTCTGTATTATTGGTACCAACTTGGGTTTATAAAGAAGTTGAAAAAATTAGTTTTGATTTCATATGGAGAGGTCATGATAAGATTAAAAGAAATATCCTTTATTTGACTTATAATCACGGAGGTTTAAAAATGATGAATTTTAGAGATATGATTAAGGCACAAAGAATAATGTGGATTAAGAGACTAATCTATGAAGACAGTAATATGAAATGGAAAAAATATTTTGACTATATATTCCAGTCAATTGGAGGAAGATTTATATTTTTATGTGACTATGATATGAAAGGTTTTCATATTCAGGCGCCTCCATTGTACTTGGAATATTTGAATATTTGGCATGACTTAAGAGAGAACAGAATTATTACTAGTAACTTAGGAAATCAAATGATTTTTAATAATACTTTAATCCGTTTTGGCCGGAAAACGCTATTTAATAGGAAACTATTTGAGGCTAATATATATCAAATTAAGCATGTTGTAGATAAAGAAGGCCATTTAAGGCCAGTTAGCTATTTTTTACAAAAAGGTCTTGATGCCAACGATTTATTCTACATTAGTAGCATTTATTCTGCATTGCCGATGAATATGAAAGAGAAAAGGAAAAAAGACGAAAAGATAAATGACACGATCGATTACTCGGAATTAATGTATAAAGTAAGCGATAAAATAATACCATATGAAGGACTGACTTCTAAATTATGTTATAAAATCTTTATAGATAATATAAAGGAAACCTTTGCGTTTAGACACGCGGAAATAGCACATTTAAATACTACATCTGGAATTGCGACTTCCTTTTTGACCCCGAGATTATGCACTTTAGATGGTAAATTACGTGAATTTCAGTTTAGATTATTACACAGTATCCTATATTGCAATGATAAACTGTATCAGTTTGGCTATATATCATCTAACTTATGTTCTTTCTGTGGAAAGGAAATTGAGGTATACAACCACTTATTTATGAATTGTCAATTTGTTAAAAAATTGTGGCAAGAAATAGGGGAACAAATGAAATTGATGCACTTAGATACTTTAAAATGGGAGGAGATTTTGGTTGGGTTAGATGGAAAATCAGAAAAGCACATGTATATTAACCACTTGATTATACTCATAAAGTATATGATATACAATGCGAGATCAAAAGGAACGCCCCCAACAAAGAAAGAAATCTATAATGCACTTTTAGAAAGTAAGGATAATGAACATAAAAAGGCAATAGCTCGAAATAAGTTAAGTCTACATCTAAAGAAATGGAATTATTTTGAATGTTGGACGGAAGGAGGACATACACGACAATATCACAAACAGTTTTAAAGAAATTATATTCATTATTACAATTGCCCTATATACTTTGAATTTGCACCTATCAGGTTTTAATCTATACCTTGTTCAGTTAAATTGTACTATTGTTGTTTATTTATGGATGGCACGTTATGGAAATATATAATTTGTATTGTGTTTATTGCCATGTTGAATTATATTGTGTAATTAATGCTTAATTTGTAATTATTCGTTTTGAAAAACTGAATCAAGGAATAAAAAAATTATGAAAAGAAAAAAAAAGTTTCGCTGAAAGAAAAAAATCATAAAACTAAAAGATTTTAGACATAAAAAGGAGAAAGAAAAAAAAAGGAAAATGAAATATGAGAGAGAGAAAAAAAAAAGAAAAAGATAGACACAACCGCACATCCCAACACAATTTTTTTGTTTTAAGTATTGTTTTATTCATTTCTTTTCAGTGAAATTAACAGATATACAAAAATAGAAACATTACTTCATGAATAAAGTTTATAAACAGAAACTTTTACAATTAACAAGTAAATATATACGTAATGGAAAAATGTATACATTCATGGAAGAACAAAGAATTTACACATACATGTACTTGGAATTCACTTAATATCTCAGCTTACTTGAAATTATATAGATATACAACTGAAAATATACCTTTACGTTATCTGCAAAAATGTATACCTTCATCACTTCTTTGCTGTTAGGTGGTATATTTCTCTTCTTACATCGAAATATCAAATATTTTATTAACAATCTTACATGATTCAATGAATACAATACCTTACCGGCTTCCAGCCTATTCCGCCCCCCCCCCCTCCCCGTTCCCACCCCAATCCCTGAGAGCACCTCTCGCACTCCGTGACTAGCAGAAAGTAGTTTGCAGGCACAAACCCTGGTCAGTCGTAAAATAGTGTCTGCACTATAAGACTACCATAGGTTGTTGTTGTTATTTTTTGTGGCAATTATTCAAAACTGACTATTAATTTTTTGCCATAAATATTATTCAAAAATTCTAACAATTTTTTTTTCCCTTGAAAAGGTACAATGCATTTTTTTTTTTAAACTATAATTACGAAAATAAGATAGGGAAATCATATAACTCGTTCCAAAAACATTAAAAAATACCATCCCGCCAAACGGACACTTGGGCACTTTTCCCACTTTTCGAAGATGCCGTCTTACCAATCACCGAATTACGTCTCTTTGATTTTCGGCCAAAGGAAATTTGGCCTAGGTCACTCAGGCATAGGGTGGGGGTGTCAGTGATAGAATGGCTACTGGGGTGATATGACCGGTAATTTTGTATCAATTTGGTACATTCAATTAACATTGGAGTGATAAGGCAAAAAATGAAAAGTGCAACGGTTGGTTAGTTATTTTCAAGTATGCTAATGGTCTACCATTATACTTCGGTTAGCTTACATGTACATGTATGCTGCGTAGGTCAAATAAAGGAAACAAGATGAGCCTACACACTAGCTCTGTTTCTGAAATATATAATATACACATATTTCTTTTTTCTTTCTTTTTTAAATGCTTTTTTTATTTTTATTTTTTTATTATTATTTTAATTATTATTATACACACTACGTTCGACTGCTTGCTTGCTACAGGGAAAGAAGTAGCGTCAGACAGAGAACTGGATTTCCCAAGACTTCCCTGTAAGACCTCAAAGTCCTACTCCTCTCCCCGGAAACATAGATTGTCAGTCGAAGGAGGAGAAGAAGAAAAAAAAAACAGAAACAAAAACAAAATTTAGAGGCATTTTTATATAGTCATATCATATCAAATTTGTATTTACATATTCTTAGGCCAAAAAATTGTCTTAAATTGGGCTTTTCATCTTAACATTTTTTTGTAGATGGGCTAAGCTTTGTAGATGGGCTAGGCTTCTCCCAAGAAAATATGATTTTCTGATAAAGTGTCAAATTAGGGTCTGTGCTTGCAGACTAAGCAGAAAGCGGCCTAATCTGCAGACAATCAATGACATAACAAAAGCAATGTCCCTTGGGAGGGAAGGAATAGAATAGTATAGAAATGGTTTATTAAAAGATCATCGCAGCCAACGGCCGAATTACGATCCATTTCACAAAGATACTGTACAATTACAATTCAAATTCATATATAACACAAAATGTGACAAATATCAGAAATCACGCAAATAGACATTTTATAAAAATTCATTGATCAAATTCAGATCTAAAAAAAGAAAGAGAGGAGGAAGGTGTAAGAGAGGGAGAAGGAGAGTGATAAGAAAGAGAGAGAAAGAGGGAGGGAGAGAGAGAGGGGGCGAAAGAGAGAGAGAGAGAGGAGGGGAGAAAAAGAAAGACAAAGAGGGTCTCTATTATCATCTTTACAGGTGGGAGGGGTGGCAAGAAACATTCAGAAATGCAGAAGATCTAGATAAAAACTATCAAAAGTCATTCTCAAGTTATGGTATCATGAACTGTGAAACTATGAATAATACAATTAATGTTAGTGTTACATTTTATTAAGAAGATTTATAAAGTATGGAAGTGAGCTGCACTGGTAGCGTTTTGTTTTACAGTGGTATTGTTTAAACTTTGATTGAGATCTTAGAGAATAAGTACTTTGTTGTCTAAGAGGTAAACATTCTTTAAATTGTGGGTGTTTGGCTAGAAAATTGGCAAAGTCTATGCATAATTGCTCACGTCTTGCTTCTAATGAACGTCAATTGCACGTTTCCAATGCTGCTTCATAACTTTCATACTGACATCCTAAAATGATTTTGCAAGCTCATTTCTGAATACGTTCTATACATGAGTTTTTTTGTTAATTACCAAACCGGTACCACATAATCTAAGATCGGGCGAATGTATCCTTTATATATTAGCAAATGGTCATCTAGAGGCATTCCATACTTCTTATAAGGCAACGGAGCATAAACAACTTCATTACACCTTTGTATGAGATCGGATACATGACTATCCCACTTTAGGTTTGATTGTAAAATATTATTCCCCGGACTTTGGCTTGATGAACATAAATTAATTCTTTGTCGCCAATGAAAATTGGATTTTCTTCTACCCTATTTTTTATAAATATTATAACCCTAGAGAAACATTTGGACGGATTCAATGTCATATTATTTTTAACGGACCATTGGTATAGATCAGTGATCGCATTTTGTAGCTTAGAATGAGATGTTACTTTTCGGCTTTCTACAATCGTTAAGTCATCAATATATTTGCAATATGGTAAGTTAACATCATGACAGGCGTCATTGATCATAACAATAAATAAAATCGGGCCAAGTTTGGTACCTTGCGGAACACCAGCATTGATAGTTTTCATATTAGATAGTTGACCCAAATATTTTTACTTTTTGTTGACGGAACTCGAGGAAACTCAGTATCCATGATATCACACATGGCCTCACTTGCAGATGAATTAATTTGTTGATTACTATATTATGACCAATGCGATCAAACGCCTTGGAAAAATTGCTAAGTATGATAGTGGACATGGTGGATAAAGATTTGGGTTCATCCGCGTTAGCATATATTTGATGAAGAAGTTGTATCAAATAGTGGTTAGTGCTTAAACCAGGCCGATTTCCATACTGATTAGGATCAATACGCATGGTAGTATCTTCCAATAACCATTTACATATGAGGGTAATTCCATGAAAATGTCCACTTTTGGTGAAAAAACAAATTTTATTTTGAACATTTTCCTTCTATGTCACTTGAATATGCATGATTTGAACTTTATGGAACAATATTCAGTTTTTTAATATTTTGAATATTTTGTCCCAAAATGGCCATTTTTTAACCCAAAAATGAAATCACACATTTTTATGGTAAAATATGGTTAATTACATATTGAGTCATTTTTAGAAATTTCATCTGTTATAATAATAAAGACAACCAAATCTAGTTAGGACTAAGGGGAATTTTATGTTTATATACAAAAAATTTAAAAATATTAATATTCTTCTGATTTAATGGAGGTCAAAGGTCAAATGGATTTTTGTCCCGTCTGTCACGTTTTTTAAGGTACTTTTTGCATTTACAATAAATTAGACCATTGTCTTTGAATAAAATTTTGCAGTCTTGCTCTTTGGTAGGGGGGAAATTCATTTCTACTGCTAACTTGGCAGAATTTTAATTTTATGAAGATAATTATGATTCATAAAGTAATGTCCCGTCTGTCACGTTTGGCATCTACAGCAAAAATATGTATGGATGGGACTACATGAAAACTTTCCGATGGATGAAAATTGAAATCCTTTTGCTATTATGTTTCATGATATTACAGATGACCCTTTAACCCCCTTTAGAACGTGAGAATAAGGTATTTAATGCTGGAAATTTGATTGTCTTTAAAAATTCTATTTTGTGTACAATCTCAATGTGTCCCGTCTGTCACGTTTTTATTGTCCCGTCTGTCACGCTCACTATTTGGCATTTTCCTCCAAAAGTAAGATGAAATTTCAAATGTATACTAGCAGGTTTCAAAAAGGTACCAACAACTGATAACATGAATACACATATTTTGTTTCAAGATTTTCCAGTGAGGAGAGCTTAGTCGAAAAGTATCGAAGCAGAAATGGCTTGGTAAATTCATGTCCCGTCTGTCACGCTGAACTTGAAGCCCCACCCACAATTTGTGGGCGGGGCTTGAAAAAAAAATTTCCCCCCATTTTGTTGACCAAACCCTATAGATCACATCTCTGCATCAAATTAAGCATCACTTTTAAATGAAATATGAAATATCAAGTAAAAACATAAAAATGTGAGGGTTGGATGTCCCGTCTGTCACGCTGGAATTACCCATGAAAGATTCAGCAAGTTTTGCAAAGTAAGAGGTAAGTGAAATGGGGCGTAGATTTTGCAATGTCGGTGGTTGTGACTTTGGGATGGGTACTATTTCAGCTTGTTTCCTGAGTAGGGGTACGATAGAGCTAAGAAACGAGACATTCAGAATGTCAGTTAATGGGAAACACAATTGGTAAGCAAATTGACTCTCGTATTATTCTTACAGGTAGGTGTCCTGAAATCCCAGCTTTACGTTGATTAAGAGACTGCAGTTGCTTGTATACTTCAAAAGGTTGGATGATTGGGCATGTACAATGCGATGGTAAAAAGGCAGGCAATTTACATCTATCCAAACAAGGAAGATCAGTTGCTACAAAAGAAAAGTGATCGTTTATGTGATCAGCAATAAACTTAAAGTTTGAAGGATTGCTAGTATCAGTATTTTGAATTTGAATCAGTGAAAATTGTTTCCTATTTTTGTAAGGATTTTAATTTGTTTACACCAGGCAGCAGGATTTGTTGTTTTTAGATTACGTACTCTGGGATTATAATACCTTATTTTTTGTTCTTTAATCAAACGTTTAGCTTTGTTTCTGTGAAATGCCAATTGTCGTTGGTGGATAATAGCTTTAAATCTTGCTGTTACCCATGGTTTATCAATTTCATAACAATGAAGCTCTTTGGCTGGTAAAAACATGTTTAAACGATATTGCACTGTATCTATAAACACTTGGCATTTTTGTCATGTTCACAGTAAACATTATTCCAGTCATATTGAACAATCCAATTGCCGAAACTTCGCATCCCAATACTCTTTAGTGGGCGGATGACCTTCTTCAATTTAAACCTTTTCTGTTTGTAATCAGACCTGTTCCGAGAAAACCATATAACACAGTTATGATCACCTATACTAATAGAAGACAAAATATTAACCTCTTTATACAAAACACTATTATTATTCATTATTTTGTCCAGGATGTTCTCTCCCCTTGTAGCTTTGGCCGGGTGTCAAAATCGTTAAAGTCACCTAAAATTTAGATGCCAGCTTTAGGGTATCTATAACAAGAAGACTGTCAATTGCAGTAAATAAATGATCAGTATAAAGTTGTGCGTTAGGGCTTCTCGGAGGGATGTAGATGAAACAAACGATCAGGTTAGCCACCATTCGCGGTAACCGTGATGGTCTCATGTGCAACCATAATGCCTCTACTCCATCCGGTACTTGGACATCAAGGATGCTTGCCTGAAGATAATATTTGGCGTAAAGGGCTACCCCACCACCTTAACGGTCTTCCCTCGGTTTGGAGAAGAGCGAAAAACCGGGCAATGTAAACATTTCCAGTGGGATAACACGATGGAACCATGTTTCGGTGACAGCTATAACATCAACATTATTGACATTAGCCACTACAACTAAATCATCATATTTGTTCCATAGTGATCTGCAATTAGATAAAAGGACAACTGGAGTATCATACTTTTCATGCAAAATGTAAGACTGTGGCATTAATGCCAATTAATCAAGCAGGCAGATCATGATGATTTCTTCCTGCAACGTTGTGGCGGTAGACGAGGTCGGATGCGAACCGACATTGGGGAAGAAGAGTAGTGTTGCTTTCTGATCCCTCCCCGTTTTCCTCGATGACGTGAATGTTTAAAAGAAATTCCCAGGTCTTTGATGAGTTTGAGGAAAAACTCTGCTACTGTTACATAAAGGTCGCAAAATATAAAGTTATTTATAGTAACTGTTTAGTAATTAACATATCATCCATTGCACTTCACATCCAAAGACTCCTCCCTTCATCCCAAAGCTTCCCATTTCTTTCATTGTATTTTTTTTTTTAACAAGTTTTTTTTACAAGTTTTTTTTACAAGTTTTTTTGTGTGTAATGACAAGGTGTTACGATCTATCTAGTGGTATCTTTTTTTCTTCAACTTGATTTCCTGCAAATATTTCTCTTATTTCTTTGCTGTTAGGCGGTATATATTTTTCTTCCTGCACTGAAATATCAAATATTTTATTAACAATATTACATGATTCAATAATCACTCCAAATAAAATTCCCCCCCCCCCCCCGATCTCGGCAGCGACATGACCAATCGCCGCGAAATTTTGCATGGACCTCGAGGATTGCATAAAGAACACAATTTTTTTTTTTTTTTAATCTATATTTTATTCATTTAATATTATAATTTATATATGCAAATTATATGCATAAATACAGATTTCGATTGATAATCTAGTTAAGAAAGACCATGGAGATAAACATTTTAATGCAAGAAGTTCTTTCTAAACCTTAGAAACTTTATATTACATAAGAAATTCTTTAAAAAGTGATGTCAATTCTTATGTAATATATTGTTTGACAAATTTCTTATTTTTGTGTTTTAACTTTAACTTTTTTATTATTTTTTAGATCTGCTGTTTCAGAGTGTTATGTGAACCAATATTCAGTAAGAATCAGGGGCGTCGCTGGAACATTTTGAATGGGGGGTGTGTGACACCAAAATTTGCCAACAAATTTTTAGGGTGTGATACCCAAATTTGCCGACAAAAATGCTGCACACTAATCCCCCCCCCCAAATAATAATAAAAGACAATAGTCGCAGACGTAGGGATCTTGATCATAAGGGCCCATTTTCGAAAGGAGGGGGCTGACGCCTTTTGCCCGAATATCAACTTTTCAATTAAAAAAAAAAACTTTTCGTAGTGAAAATGTACAGATGTTACATAATTTTTTTCTGGGAACCTCGCTGCCCAAATATGTCATGTATGTGGATATTCTGGCACCTCGCTGCCCGAATATCGGAACTTTTCGGGGGGGGGGGGTGCAGCCACTTGCCGAGGTAGCACGCCTTTTGCCCGAATATCAACTTTCAATTTCTAAATTTTTGCGAGCGATCGAAACGAGTGAAAATTTTTTTTTTTTTTTTTACTTTTCGTAGTGGAAATGTACAGAAGTTACATGCAGAAGTTTTCTTCCCAGATATGTCGATAATCTAGTACCTCGCTGCCCGAATATGACTATCTGAATTTGAAACTCCTCGGGGCGGGGGCTGCAGCCCATTGCCGAAGTAGGACGCTTTTTGCCCGAATGTCAACCTTTCAATATCTAAATTTTTGCGAGCGAGCGAAGCGAGCGAGAAATATTTTTCAACTTTCGTAGTGAAAAGTACCGAAGTTACATACACAAGTTACATAGTTATCTGGGAACCTTTCTTCCCAAATATGTGGATACTCTAGCGCCTCGCTGCCCGAATATGACTATCGGAACTTTGAAAATCCTCGGGGGGGGGGGGGGGGGCGGCGGCAGCACATTGCCGAAGGGGGCGCCTTTTGCCCGAATATAAACATTCCAGTGTTTTTGCAAGCGAACGAAAGGAGCGAGCAAAAACTTTGGCCAGTTTTTCCTTCTTTTTCTTTTCTTCCCTTTCCCTTTCCTTATTTTCTTTCTGTTTTTGTTTTCCTTTCCTTTTTGAGAAGCTGCTAGTTCGCAAACTTGAAACGCTTCATTTAAAGCTGCAACTACCAGACCTCCTATAACTGGGCAGAAAGTATTGTCAAATTCAACAGTTAACCCATCATTTCCCCGTGACTTAAGGCCACCGCACACCTTACCATCGGTCTGCGATCCGATTTGTGAAATAAATCGCTATGGCATTAAATATTGGCATTTTAACAAATGAAATCTACCCTATTCAGGTTCTGAAAAGTAATATGAATACTAAATATAGGGTTTTGGTGAGCTGTCAGCTTTCTACAGGGAATAAGCGCAAAATTAGTTTCAAATCGTAGGCAGTCATACGAATTTTGTGACGTCACTACGACTCGGAGCCGATTTGGCCATTCCACCGACTAGAAAACTCGGCGAAGGCCGTATTATCAATTTTTACTATCTGTATGACTATTCATACCCTCATTAAACAGTACTTTTCGTTTTTAAATGATTTGTCAAATGATATTACATTTTCTTTTGAAATCGGATCGCAGACCGATCGTAAGGTGTGCGGTGGCCTTTATTCAGTTTCATTCGATTTAAAACAGTCGAACATTCCCTCTCCAAAATAATTCCTTCACACATTTCCTTAAAATGCAGCACTTAACTTCGGCAGGGTTTGGGGGAAAACTCTGTTCTACTAGCCATCTTCGTTTCTACACTTCCATAAAGTTGACTATAAAACCGTTTATTTCTTTTATAATATAATTTTCATTATATCAACACCCGTTAAATATAACTTCCGAATTACACTTTTGTTTTTATTTCAATAACTGACTAAAAAATGAGGGTTTCGCTCCACATTTTCATACCAAGAAGCTCTGGACCTAACTTTTTTCAATGCTTTAAATTACTTTTTTTTTTCTTCTTGAGCTCGGTTGCTTTTCGTCAAGATCTCGTCATTTTGCGTCCCTGCATGCATAGGAAATAGAGCGTAAATAGCGTTTTAAAGGGTTTTCACAAAAGAAACAAAAGGAAAACAAAATCTTATTTTCGTTCTTTAAATTTGCTCCTATCTATGCTTTTGTAATTAGCTTGAAACTTGATGATCAAGGGCCTATATAGGTCTAATAAGCTTCATGTGGATCATTGGTAAATTTTGGGCAGCGCTCCCAATATTATTGTACGGATTGCATAAAATAGCATTTTCAAATGTTCAACTTTCCAAAGAAATCCTAACTTTTGGTCACTTTGCTAAAGTCCTCGAATAATTATACATATACACGTATTTCTTTAGTGTTTTCATGCCCTGAATCATGAAGAAGTGCACTTACAGAAAAGCATCAATTTTCAAAACTTGAAGGAAACCCAAATTAATGCGTGGTTGCTGTGCAGCCTGTGATCCCTTGTGATTTTAGAATCCTGCGCCGGTAAAATTTATTGTTTGGCGCCAGATCAAGGGCGTTGATTCTGATTCTGATTATGATATGATTGTATTTATTTACCAATAACAAGATACAGTACATTATGATATTTAAAATATATACAGGAAAACGTTATAAGAAGATCATGGTTAAAACAAGAAAAAGAATGGTAAAAGGGGACCAGAAAATAGCATAGGTGCTATTGAGGTCCGGCCCCGGGTTTAAGATTCGCTTATGCAAGTTATCATTCGATATATTATAAGCATATGATTAAACCCAATATTAACAATAGTTATCACATTACACAATGTGTAAATACAAAACCACTGATTAACGAAGCTAACATTCCATCAATCTAATACTATGATTATTGCACGGGAAGTCTTGCTCATAGGCCAGGAGCATGTCCCGAAATAGTCACCCATTTTACATATGAGATTTAACCCCAAGCAAGGTTCCCACTTAGCCGAGTTGGAGTCTCGAGATGTGCGAGCTTGAACTCGCGTGAACTCGCGCGAAATTTGCCTATTTTATGAGACTTGCATGATACGACGCAACATCGCGTTTACTACGATAGATGTACGAGTGAACCGAGCGCGAAACGAGTCACACCGAGCTTGGTATGAGTTGCAATGACCTGCGTACGACTTATACCGATCTATCAACGAGTTATCAAGATCTTGTTACGAGTGATAAGAGCTTTCTACGAGTTTCATACGATCCAGGGGGGATGCATATTTTTTGGCGCTCTGCAAAATAAAGAAGGATGCCAGAAGCATTTTCGCCCTGCTTGAGGAAGAAGAGACCTTGATCTTCTGCACAATTTGTGCGACCCTGTTGTTAAGGAGGCGCCGCAGAAAAACAAATGTTCAGCAGGAGACCAAAGTGATGCAAAGAGGTCATTCTTAGTCACGTGTATGACAAAAAACCCCAGGGAACTGGGCTATTGTGAGCTCTATATATGTTAATAACCTTCCAAGTGTGTTGGTTTTTCCTGTATATACAGTAAATACAGACATACTACAGAATTGTCAATGATGATACCTGTTCTACGTCAGAGGTCAATATTTTCAGGTCACGTGTGTGACCTCGCACAGAAACAGGTTTTTGAAACTTACATTTTATCTTTAAATCTCTCTGAATTTTCAGAAGCTTCGATGTTTATATTTATGGTAGTTATATTTCATGGTACTATTTCTTAGAAAATAGCATTAATTTTGTTGGAAGTTGCATAAGATTTTTGTTATGTAATATTTTGTATCATGATGTATGGTCACGTGTGTGACATACCATAGGTAATGTGTACAGATTTGGTGAACTATTGAAAAAATCAAATATTTAGTATTTTTATTTCATTTTGCAATAGCTCTATATGAATTATCATCAATACGGTATAAAGTGATTCTCTGATCTTTTCTTTATGAAAAATACACAGGGAACACACAATTTTTTTCGTTTTCATTTTCATACATTTATGGATATCATTTATTGATATATTTATTGAGATACTGTGGAGGTGTTTTGGTCTAGTAGGTAAGCAACCGAATAACCGTACTGCAGATCACAAGGTATGGGGTTCACTTTAACTGCCATTCCACTGACGTCCTTTGGCAAGACATTTATCTGTATTTGCCGTGCTGGATCCAGGTGTAGTAAGTGAGTACCTGTAGGATTTATTTCTTGAATTCAGATTCAGATTCAGATATTTTATTGTCCAATTGTGAATAAACAAATGGAAATTCACATTGTCCACATTATAGAAGGAGTACATAAAATTTGGCGAAAATAAACAAAATACTTGATACAAAAAAACAAGAAACAGGAAGAACGGTGAAACAGAAAGTACGGTGTACTGAGCGCTACGGTTGTCGTGCTAAAACCAGGGTAATGATATGCTTGTAGGGCCCTCAGGAAGAACATTATTTAGTATTGATGAGGCTACCCTGGGTAAACAAGACATATAATAATATAATATGGACTGGCCTTGAGGGGGATACAACATTTATTGCCTGAACAAGAATTGTATTGCCCGAGTCGAAGACGAGGGCAATACGATTCTAGTGAGGGCAATTAATGTTGTATCCTTCGAAAGTAGCCAGTCCATATCAATATTATTAACAGAATCAGACATCTAGAGCGATCTCGAAAATATTGTAACAAATAAAGTTTATTGCCCGCTGTTTAACACGCAAAATCCCATTGACTTTCGAAACCGGGCAATAAACAATTTATCGGCCCGCAATTTTGTTGGCTTGTCAAAGCCGGGCAATAAAATGTAAAAATTGCATCGCTCAGATGTCTGATATGGTTAATAATTATTATTATTATTAATTTTTATTATTGTTATTGTAATTATTATCATTAATATCTTCTATTATCATTATCATTAATGTTCAGACCAAAGAATCAAAGTAAACAAATCAAAAGTTTTCATGCTAATATACAAGTATATTCATCTTCAGCTTGTTTTCTAAACTTTATAGCTTATTACACTTTGATCATAATTGTATAGGGTTACGCAATCAATTCAGAGGATTAAACAAGAGGAATACAAAAAGTGAAAACAGTATTAATAGGTAAAGAAACTCAATAATAATAGATGAAACAGACTGTACACATGACTTGCCCAGTGCATATGCACTTGACCATTTGCACTAAGGTCACGTGTGTGACAAAGTTAGTTGGGCGATAACGAGAATCATATTTGGAATAATATTTGGTGAGATGGAGGACACATACAAGTTAGCTTATGACAGGAAAATATAGATTATCCAAATTGCATTTTTCAAATAGCATAAACTTTTCATGTTTTGGGGTCACGTGTGTGACATTAGAATTACTTAATTTTGCATGTTAATTATTACATAATGCATAGACAAATTTTCCTTTTCCTTCAACTTAATTACTTACAAAAGGACCTAGGAAGGGTATGATTTCACTATATAGTGACAACAATTATTAAAGCTCATAGTGAGAGATGACTATCATATGGTGAAAAGGGATTATTTTTTTACTTTAACTTATGCCGATGTAACTGTATGAAAATTAGCATAATTGGGTCTTCAGTTAATAAAAAAAAATGTGATCCATTTAACTTTAGACATTACTCTTCAAGAATATACTATTCAAAAACAGCAAGAATTAACTTCATTTTTGTCCAAAAAAAAGTTTCACTTTACAAAGAATGGCCCACTACCGCAATGTCCACTACAGCAATGTCCATCATCGCAATTGGATTTCTTGAGCCGAGGCATGTTTCTTGCCTTGTTTGTTGGTAGTTGTGGAAATGGAATGGCGATGGCCTATTTTTCTGTGTACACGTGCGTTTAGGGTTGAATAAATATATTCTATCTTGAAAATACTTTTGGCAAAATGTAAATCACTGCATATTTATAGGCCAGCTGACATATCATGGTGCGCTTGCAATGCACTCTGAATAAGCTCATATACGAAACTCGCTGTAAGTCGCCGTGCTCGATCTAAACTCGCGCTAATCTCGTGGGCAACTCCGCCTGACTCGTAACACAATCGTAGTGCTCGTATCCCACTCTTGGAAACTCGAATAGCACTCTGGTATACTTGAAGGTGGCGAGTTATGAAGAGTGCATCTCGAGCTTCTTACGAGTAATGCGAGTATGTTGCGAGTATTGCGAGTATATTACGAGTTTAAACGAGTTCAGCACGAGTTACAACGAGTTAGTGAAAATTTTGAACATGTTCAAAAATTTTGGAACTGCTTGCGACTTCAAGGAGAGTTGTGCAGAGTTCCAATGAGTTACGCCGAGCCGTGCCGAGTTGTTGCGATTTATCCCGAGTTACATGAAGAGCTTTACGCGAGTTATCGCGAGTGCCTCCTTGAGGCAACTCGCCACAACTCTCCATAACTTGCCACTATAACTCGGCTAAGTGGGAACCCTGCTTGACCATCCATCATGTCATTCACAAAATGCTTGTCAGCTTGAACGAAGCCGCCGGGTTTGGACCTCAGAGCCGCCCAAAAGGGCCCCAAGTCGGGACGATTTCAACCCATCTAACATGTGCGCCAAACTTTGTCAGAAGGAAGGTGTATGACTATACAATATTACCAAAACTGACAAAATTTTCCGTCGGGATGGGTTGTCAGACGGCCCTTAAAAATTAGGGTAAATTTTTCCCCTAACGGCCCATGGACCAAATTGTGTCAGAAGGAAGAGGTATGGGTGAACATTACAAAATATAAAAATTGACATCGGGATGGGGGTGTAAAACCCCCCTGAATAAATACCAAAGTGCCCCTAAACAAAGCTTTGCTGCCCAAAATGTTCTGGATATAGAGAAAAACCATTTTTAGGCATTTCATAATTCCAAAACCATTTAATACCTCCAAAGTGTGTCATTCCATTCAGGTCAAATTTATATAGTACAATCTTGAGTATTGTCAGTTGTCCATTGTCCATCAGCGCCTGTTTGAAAAAGCATAACAGAAAGCTTGCAAGGTATAATTA
Source organism: Heliocidaris tuberculata (assembly GCA_025618425.1). Classification (NCBI taxonomy): domain Eukaryota; kingdom Metazoa; phylum Echinodermata; class Echinoidea; order Camarodonta; family Echinometridae; genus Heliocidaris; species Heliocidaris tuberculata. Next base: position 25,736,343 of record CM046839.1, read on the forward strand.
ATTCTGTGTAATTAACACATGAATGGTAGATTTCAGCATGGCAGCCACACAGCCCAGATACTTAACAAGATCCTTTATTATGTCTAATCAAACAGGTGCAGATGGACAATGTGTGTTTACATATTCCTGATAATATCATTTGACTACTTTTGAGAAAGCAATACAATTTTCATAATTTAATAACTTATTATTGAAATGATCATTTGACACCAAATTCCACCCAAGAAATTTACAAAACTCATGATTGTACTATGTAAATTTGACATGAATTATTGAATGACACACTTTGGTTGTAATGCCAATAAAATGGTTTTTATCTACATCCAGATCAGGGGCGGATCCAGGATTTTGTAAAAGAGGGGGCACAGAGCCGGAAAAGTACACAATTAAGGGGGAAATTTTTTTTTTTTTCATTGTGTACTTAAGGTATGCCAGTTGGGTTTCAAAAGAGGGGGCACGGGCCGGTTTTCCCCCTATGTAGATACGCCACTGATCCAGATCATTAGGTATTCTATTTGCATTAATTTAGATCCTCTTTACCTAAGGATGATTCTTACCTATAGTTTGGTTAGAACCAAGCCATGCAATTACACAATATCTACTTTTCACAATAGGGGCACTTTAGGGGTGCTGCCCATGAGCCCCCCTAGGGCTGAGGATGATACCTACCAACTTTGTTCACAATATTTGCAACAGGGCTTAAAGAAGAAGAGGCAAAACAAAAAAAATGAATCCAATTACTGCCATTATTGGTGTTCTTGGGGGTGTTGCCCCCAGGACTTTACCCCCCCCCCCTATATTGGTACCCCATGTGTATTAATTTAAATCCTCCTTGCCTAAGGATGATCCCTACCAATTTAGGTTGATATTCACCACCAGCAAAGTTTTGAGAATTCAAATGCATGTGTACAATACAAGTATATACTACATACATGTATGTAGAGACAAAACTAAATTTTACCAAAAACTTCAACTGTCAGTGTGACCTTTCATGTGATGAAAATGTAAGATTTTGGTATTTACTTAAAAGAGGGTGGCATAAAGACAATCCCTACCAAAAAATACTGAACAAATACTTTTGAAATAAAATAAAAGTTGAAAAATTTAACGTCAGGTTAAATTTTTGGAACACAATTGAACTCCATTGACCTTAATTGAGGTTAAGTTTTTGGAACACAAGTGAACTCAATTGACCTTAATTGATTTTTGACCTTGACTTTTGACCTGAAATTTGTTCCACATTAATTGTGATACTATACAACCCTTGTCTGCAAGTTTCATGGAAATTGAACATATACTTTTGAAATGAGAGCATTTCCAAAATTGTTGGCACCGCCGTTGCCGTCGGAAAAGCGGCGCCTAAAATTGCCCCCAATTTTAGGGGCCGTCTGAAAACCCATCCCGACGGAAACTTTGTCAGTTTTCGTGTTCTGGTAGTGAATAGTCATACACCTTCCTTCTGACAAAGTCTGGTGCATAATATGTTTGATGGAATGAAATTCGACCCAACTTGGGGGGCCCTTTTGGGGGGCTCTGGGGGGCCAAATCCGGTGGCTTCGTTCGAGCTGACTAGCTTTTTGTGAATGACATGGACGGTCTAGGTAACTTTAAGGGGTCAAATCTCATACCGGTATGTAAAATGGACTGACTCTTTCGGGAAGGCTCCCAGACTATCAGCTGAGCAAGAATTCCTGCACAATAATCAAATGACTATTTCGTGCGTTTCGAGGATCGACCAGGGGATCGACAGAGCAGCACAATTAATCGCCTTGATTAAAGGCTAGGCGCGACGCGCTCACCGAACAACTCATAGACGTATTATAAATACGACTCTACAATGCCCGAATAAGGGTTACACTTTAAAGTAAGAAAATTTTAAAAATTCATTGTCACTGTCATTGTCGTTGCCATTGACTACGTAGTGTGCAGAATTCAGTGTGCACGCTGGGTGGTAGAGACCATGGGTAGAGACATCGAGGTCGAAATTATTAGCCCCAAATAATTATATGGTGTCTTCAACGGGACAAATTGAAAAAGAGTACATCTCGGTATGATTTTACCGATTTCAGGCTAAAAACGAACAATAAGGGGAGAAAGAAAACATATCAAAAGATACAGAGAGAAATGAAAGCAGGATAACGAGTACATGTAACACAATGAGAAATGGAAGAAAAGATATATAGCAATAAATCTGCTTGGATGTTGTTAAAGCAATCCAACCTTTAGAACAGGTTGCTTTAAAGGAAAGCAGAAAAATCTGAAAAACAAATCAGATAAAGAATTTTAAATAAAAATTTTCACTAGACATATGGGAATTTCCAGTTTGCAAATTGCTGATGTTGTTGTAATGTAGTGTTAGGACTTTGGATATAAATAATTCCTGATATTTTAGTGTAAGAAAAATGGGAGAGTTGTCCCTAAATATGTCACAGTTGACTGACCATATGCCAAGTGAAATTCACCTTTAATGTTCTCCACTTTTCAAACATTTGTAACTTATTTATGTCCAAATTTTTTCAAACTTTTGCTACCCTGTTTCTCTGATTTTTCTGTTTTCTTTAGATGTGTTGAAGTCTAGTAGACAAGTCACCAGACTATGGATCACAAAGTACAGGGTTGGAATTCCTGCAACAGCACTAACATCTTTTGGCAAGACATTGTTCTACATTTGCCACACTCAACCCAGGTGAAGAAATTGAGTACCATTGGGCAGTAATTCCTTGAATGCTTCAACATCATCATTATGGCAGCTAGGCAAGAGCTGGGGTAAAAATCTAATGCTTTTTAAAAGCACAAAGAGACATTGATAAATGTGTGATATATGCTAAACAAGAACAGAGTATTATTACTGTTATTACTATTTTACCTGATTACTAAGAAAGTAAGTATATAATTGTAAATAAGCAACAAGGGGATCTATGACTTTAAGCCGTATCTGTAGGACTTGGCAATGAGGATTAATGCATTACCAAAGGGCACTACCACATCGACTTAGTTTCAAACCCGGAACCTGCTGGTTACAAGACCACTGCTCTTCCACTGAGCCATCATGCCTCCTCTTTTGAATAGAAACACAGACACAAAATAAGTAGGATTAATTTGCATTGAATTGCACCTGATACTGTTTATTTATTCATAAGGTATCATATGCAACATCCTGCTATCTTCCTATTGCTTCTTCGCATATGGAGGAGTTCATAAGAGTACATTTATGATATATTGTTATAATCTTCCTACATTACAAAGGAGTACATACAGATTCATTTATGATATTGTGTTATAATCTTCCTATTTCCTCTTGACATATGAAGGAGTTCATAGGGATTCATATAAACCAACAAATCACAGACACGGAAGAATCATAACAAGACCCTCCAGACGTACCAACCAAGAGGCAACATACATGTAGACAAATTTGCATTTGCTCAACCCTTCAACCCTGAATGGGACAGCCTGCTAGACACTGTAGTAAATGCTGACAGTCCACAGCCTTCAAGGGACTACTCCTAAGTCATTTAATGCTATTATCTTAATAAATCGCTTTAATTGCATTAATCCTCCTTACACAATTTGCGATCTTAGTCATCTTTTTACTAGGCTGCATAGCCCTTTGAAAAATTACAAGAAATGGAAAAGGACATCTGATGTCCCTTCAGAATCTTCCTATTACTTCTTGCCACATAATTCATAAGAATTCATACATGTTTGATGTCCCTTCAAAATCTCCCTATTGCTTCTTAGCATACATGAAAATGAGTTCATAGGAGTTCATATACTGGTATGATGTCCTGTTATAATATTCCTATTGCTTCTTGGCATATAAAGGAGTTCATAGGAGATCATATATGATGTCCTGTTATAATCTTCCTATTGCTTCTTGGCGTATAAAGGAGTACAAAGGAGTTCATATACCAGAATGATGTCCTGTTATAGGATTCCTATTGATTCTTGGCATATAAAGGAGTTCATAGAAGTTCATATATGATGTCCTGTTATAATCTTCCTATTGCTTCTTGGCATATAAAGGAGCTCATAGGAGTTCATATATGATGTCCTGTTATAATCTTCCTACTGCTTCTTGGCGTATAAAGGAGTTCATATATCCGGTATGATGTCCTGTTATAATCTGCCTATTGCTTCTTGGTGTATGAAGGAGTTGAGAACAAAGATTGTTTGGTCTGTTTGGAGTTCACTCTGTTCTAACCTGTAGTAACATGGAAATCAAACAAATAAAAAATCATGGCGTTAAGACAAGAAATAATGAAATGAGCAAGATTTCAAAAAACCATCCATTGCAAGGTAAAATGTTACAATCCATTAATGGATAATATCTTTCATGATTTTTTCTTCATCTTTTTCTATTAAAAAAAACCACTTTATTTTGATCTTTAGAAAAACCTGTAGTCTATTCATTTCAGTATCGTGGCCCTGAGGGAAGAGATAAAATCAGAGAGGAAACGTCTGAAGAAACAAAGCAAAAATAAAGATAAAAAAGAACAAGACAAAAATTACACTAAAGGTAAAGATGGTGAAGAAACAGCAGGAGTATCAGACAACCGCCAAGAGGAGAGTTTCATTTTTTAACCAAGTGTAGGGCCCCTATGACATGATTGTGCTGGAACTGAAACTCACTTGGCTATCCTTCCTTTGTATTTCTGTAGTTGTTCTTTCTCTAGTTGTGTCATCATCTTCTCAATCTCTTCCAGCTGAGCAAAATCTGCTCCTGATCCTTGCATGGAGGCTGTGATGGCTTCCACCTTCTGCTCCTTCTCAATCAGTCTCCTGCATAAAACAAGATCAATGTAACTGTTACAAATTTGTCTCTGCCTAAATTCACTGAAAGGGCAACCAACTTTGGTAATAAGATGATTTGTGTGAAATCAGAAATATAAGAAAAACAGGATGGTGAAAGTTTGAAAGAAATCAGACAAGGAATAAGAAAGTTATGAATGTTTGAAATATGAGATCACTAAATCAATGCGAATCTCAAATTAGCCATTTGGTGAGTCGATTGTGACATATTAGCGTTTAACTCTCCCATTTTGTCATAAACTAAAATATCATTCATTTGCGTCTCTTAAGCACCTTTTCCCCTCAGGGCAGTACTCAAAATATATTGTAGATAGAATATTGTTATTCCATTCCAAAGAAGTGGCTTGTCAGAATCTGAAGTAGTGTTCTTCTCCTGCTGGCATCGGCGTATGATGTCAAGGGACATTATGCCATTGGCATCACTGAGCCAAGAGAGGTAAGTTAATTGCTGGCTTCCACATGCCCTCCTTTCTTCAACAGCACCGGTAACAGCAACTGTCTCTAGAGCATTCTGGCGAAGTATGTGGCCCAAGAAGTGGATTTGTCGGGTTACAATAATTTAAGTAAATTTCTCTTTCTAGGACGTCTACGTTGGTAACATGATCAGTCCATGATATTCTCATCATCCTGCATAAAACCACATCTCCTACTGAGTAATACATTTTTTTTTTAATGACATTTTAGTCATTTTGTGTGTTTGAGAAAATGGGGGAGTTGTCCGTCACTACATCACAGTGACAAGACCGATTCAGCCAATTTGAAATTCCCATATTTGCAGTGCGTCCCAAAAAAGTAAACGGTTGGAAAAAGTCTCCCCGAATAAATGTTTCTGAATATTTTCAATAAATTTTAATTCTTGTAGATAGCTTAGGGTCTCTCCTACTAAATAACAAAAAAAAATCTAACTAGTTGTTATGCTTCAGTGATCTAAAACCACTTTTGAGAAAGGGTGCAAAATTCAGACTTGACAAGAATTGATATTTGTTCTGACTGGCATCAACGCAGTTGAGAACCATTTGAAATTGACAGTTGGAAAAAGTCTCCCAAATTAAATATTGCAAAATATTTTCAGGAAAATTTCTTACCTGTGGTTAGCTTAGGATCTCTTCTATCAAATGACTCTAAAATATCTGACAATATTTTACGCTTGAGTGAGCAAAAGCCACTTTTGTGAAATGGTGCAAAATCCATTCTTGAAAAATGTTTGTTGTTATTCTGGCTGGTATGAGCCAAGTTGAGAGTCATGAAAAGACTTTGAAATTTTATATTTTGATCATTGAAAGACTATTTATGAAAGAACAGACTTTGTTCAATGTATTTCCTGATATATCCCATCAAAACTTTATGGTTGAGTGAGCTGCCAGATGAAATTAAAATAACTCACCAAAAGGAACATTTTGAAACACTCAGCAAAATAGTTATGTGTTCAATCAAGCATAAAATGTTGATGGGATGTGTAAGGATATACAGAGAACATAGCCTGTTATTTCATAAATTGTCTATTATTCATCAGAATATGGTAATTTCTAAGCCTTTACATGAATCTCAGCTTGGCTGATACCAGCCAGAGCCAATTTCAATTCTTGTCAAGACTAGATTTTGCACCCTTTCGCAAAATCGGGTTTTTGCTCACTCACGCATATTGAATTGAATTGAATTGAATTGTAATGGTTTATTAAAAAACAAGACTTGCAGCTAAAAAGCTGATAATGTTTGTTTTCACAAAGTTTGTACAAAATTGATCACATCATAATGAAACATCAAAAAACAAAAGAAACATAAAAAATAATATTATCATTATATAGCAAGAAAACACATTTGAAAGATGAAATTTAGATAACGAAGTTTCCTGTAACATAAGTAAAATCATAGTAAAGAATTTAGGTTACATGAATGGAAAGTGAGTTATAAGCGTTTGTTTAACAATATGCAACCTATGTCATTGTACTCCACACAAAACAAGGGAATTATCATAAAATACAATACACAATAAAAGTTGCATAAAATTGTATAAAAGGATATTTACTTAGTTAATCCAGTCCAAAAATTGTGAGTTATTTTGGTGTCATATGATAGAAGAGACCCTAAGCTATCCACAGGTATGAAAATTTCTTTAAAATATTTTGAAATATTTATTTGGGGAGGATTTTTCCAACGGCTAACATTTTTCTGGGACCCACTGTATAGTGATTACAACTTTCCAAAATTCATGACTTTCTTATTGCTTGTCCGATTTTGTTCAAACTTTCACCAATCTGCTTCTCTGATATTTCCTCTTTATTTCTGAACAACTTAAGGTTGGATTTCCCTTTAAAATGTTCCCTTTCACCTATAAAAATAATTTGTGTACAGATAGAAAGTATGAAATCAACCTCAAAGAACTTTACCTGGCATTCTATAGCTCAACATTTAAGGAGTATGAAGGAAATAAGGGATATCACTAAAATGCACATGCAGAACCTAACTCCGAGTTCGGTTCCGCGCTGGCCCTTAAGTTCGCGAGCGAGTACGGGTGCATCGACTAGTCTACTCACAAGTCACTTTTACATTTATTGAGAGTGTACATAAACTTGCAACGTCTCGTTAATAGAGGTAATATTTGAAGCCCATATTTTGAATACAATATAGCGACATGGAACATACAAAGCAAAATAATTTTTGGCAATTGGTACCCTTTAAAGGGTATCACCTAAACAGAAATTTAGTTGGAATACATCTTTCTAGAAATCAACTCAAGGGCAATATCAAGACCACAAAGCAATTTCTATTGAAATCAGGTTCATAGTATTTTAATATTCGCACATTTTATTTTGTTGAAAATTAAAATTAAAACTGCTTTACATAGATTTTTTTAAAGTTTTGCAATTCTGGTTGACAGACTGACTTACTTTCAGCTGATTTATAATGGTGTCTTGAGGTTGATAAATGACTTGTTACACCTCTCTGCCAATTTTCACATAAAATGATTTTTAATCTGCAGTGTCATTTTTTTTTAGGCAGTCTATCTGATAATGTCCGAATGGGGCTCTGGGAAACATGCTCTGGGCCCTGTTTCATAAAACTCATTATCAATAACGACTGCCCCATTTCTACGACGAGTTTGCTCTCAGCCAATCAGATTCAAGGATTTCAGTAGCTTATACCAATTATTGTAACTTGTTATTGATAACAAGGTTTATGAAACGAGGCCCTAGTGACAATTGCTCCACTGTCGATTTCTTACACTGCGTGAATTCCTAACTTCAACCCTGGACCAAACACTAAACCTAACATAAAACCCTGATTGCAATCCTACCCCTAACCTTATATCATTCACGAAATAAAGCCTGGAGCTAATGTCCCATCACAAGTCATATCGCTTCATGTCTGAAGGGACTTTAGTCCGTTTACCACACTCACTTGTTTTCAGCCGATTCATAATGTCGTCTCGTCATGAGGTTGATCAATGACTTGTAACACCTCTCTGCCAGCATGAAGGTCACCTGGCCAAGGTCTACGGTGAAGAGGTAGAAGGTCCTTGAAGGGGCGTGGTCGGGGGTACGAGGAATCTCCTGGACAGTGACAAAGTTTTCAGCAAACATCTGATATACAAGCTCCTTAGCTTCCTTGGCAGGGATCAGTGCGAAGTTCTCAATCTAAATACAAAGAACAACAATACCATTAGCGTTATGGAATTAGGGGTGTCACTGGACCATTTTGAATAAAGGGGGGAGGGATTATTGGACCGAATTTGCCAAGTAGCTGAAAATTTTCCAACATGGTAAAACAGGGTCATTAAATTTTAAATTTTACCAACAAGAAAAAAGTACCTGTTGTTGGATTTCCAAATTCGCTGACAGATGTTCCCATTTCACCCCCCCCCCCCCATATTCAGGGGTGAAAAAGTTATCCATATAAAAATGTTGACTATGCTGACAGAAATTTTTCAGTGGGGCAGGGGGGGGGGGGAATTTCATTATAAACAAGATGAATGCGACTGCATCTCCTATATGCCTCCGCCTAAATTCAGTTGATGGCTCAAACTGTTCTTGAAATCTTGTGATAACCAGAATGAAAAGCCTCTAATTACATGTTAAAGCTCATAGACAGTCTCGGTAGCAAAAATCATACTGGCAAGAAACTTACCTAAAATAGTCACATACTACTCTCCATTTATCATAAGACACATGTACGAGATTATTTAACATTCCATTCACGATTTCGAACAAATTTTAGTGTAAATATCTGTAAGAAACGCTTGGTAACGGCTTTTCACTGCCTCACGCTAAGAGAATATCCACCTGAAGGTTCCCCGCACAATAAACCCAGCGCTTCGCACTATGTGTAGCGTTTTCTATACACACAGCAATCCTAATGTGAGTAGTGTGTGTGGCCGTTGTTTGAATTTACATCCCCTCTTTTTGGGGCCAGGGATTTTTATTACTTTTCACCTCTCATTCAGTAAATATTTCACTTGAGGAGGAAAAAACTTCACAACATCTTAGTTATGTTAGTACCCTGCTTTTTATTAAGTAAAATCAAAGAAATCTCACGAAAAGTTTTTGAGGACCTCCCAAAACTATCTGTTACCTTTAATTGCCCTCTTTGGCATTTGACCTTACACCTTATAACCCAAAAGTCTGATCACTTTATCTCCTCCTAGTCATGAATACAAAATAGTTGAGATATGGTGATAACAAAGGTAAAAAACATTAATTTCACATACACCTGTATAATGACCTCTATGACCTGTCACCTTTGACCTAGGTGAACAAAAATCTAATCAGTTCGTCTCATTATGGTGATGCATACTAGTTCCAAGTTTGAAGTTAATGGATCGAATGGTTCTTGAGATATCACGTTAAGGCTAAAACCTGCAATTTCAGAATTGACCTCTATGACCTTTGACTTTTGACCTATGTATCCCAAAATCTAACCAGATCGTCTTTCTATGGTGATACATACTAGTACCAAGTTTGAAGTTCATAACTCAAATGGTTCTTGAGATATCGCGTTAATAAGTCTAACACCTGAAATTTCAGAAATTGACCTGTGACCTTGACCTTTGACCTACATACCCCAAAGTAGAGGTGTCGTAGTCGAGTGGTTCAAACACTTGACTGGAGATGGAAAGGTCGTGGGTTCGAACCCCGGCTCGGCACTACTGTCCTTTGGCAAGACATTAATCTACATTTGCCACTCTCCACCCAGGTGTTAAATGGGTACCGGCAGGAATGAATTCCTTGAATACTGTGAGCACCAAAATCGGTAGCCTAGCTAGAGCCGGGGTAATATTGGAGCGCCTTGAGCACCATTCATGGTGGATATCCAATATCCAATATTATCATAAAATCTAATCAGATCGTCTTCCTAGGGTGATACATACTAGCACTAAGTTTGAAGTTCATACCTCAAAGGGTTCTTGAGTTATCGCTAGAATGAGGCCAACACCTGAAATGTCAGAAATTGGCCTCTGTGACCTTGACCTTTGACCTACATACCCCAAATCTAATCAGATCAACTTCCTGCACTAAGTTTGAAGTTCATACCTCAAGTGTTTCTTGAGTTATCGCTAGAACGAGCCTAACACCTGAAATTTCAGAATAATTGGCCTCTGTGACCTTGACCTATGAACTACTTACCCCAAAATCTACTCAGATCGTCTTCCTATGGTGATACATACTAGCACCAAGTTTGAAGTTCATACCTTATGTGGTTCTTGAGTTATCGCTAGAACAAGAAAGTGGGACGGACGGATGGACGGACAGACAACCCAAAAACATAATGCCTCTGGCACTACCTTCGGGGGATGGAGGCATAAATATATATAAAGCCTGTACATTTACATCAACAGATTAATTACGTACCAAAACACATTTTAACAAATCACCTGCTTTTGCTCCAAGTATTTCTTCTTGAGAAGCGTCTTGAAGATCCGGAAGCTTTTGGAGCCAAACCTCTCCTGAACCACTGACTCTATGTTAGCTGTGCAGATGACTCTAGAAGCTTGCTCTAAATCTATCTCATACATCCCTCCTCCTGCATCTCCAAATTTCTTCACTATCATCGTCTGGGGAAATGGAGATTTTAAAAAAGTCTTATATGTAACTAATAAATATTGATGGAGCATATCACATCATGATATAATGTCGTTTTATGCTTCCAAAGTTCGGAAATCATTACTCCAGCTTTAGTTCTAGCAGCAAATATCAGCAAACAATTCATTTCAAGAAGCATTTAGTCTGGGTCAAGGAAGACAACTGCAGATAAAATGCCTTGTCTAAGGACATACTCATCGGGCTGTGATTCCAAACCTGAAGGCTTTTGATCGAGAATCAAGTGAATGAACCACTATAATAACATGCTCACAGTAAGCAATTGAAAAAAAAATCTACTACTTAAAGGGTGACTAAAATAGAAAATTAATTGCCCATTTTTTATAGGAAGGAGTCATCAGGAGCCAAAAAATATCTATCACACACTTTTTTATGCATTCAGTCGTATTTCATAATCATTTGAAAAGTACATTTTTGCTGATTTACACGGTCATAAGCCCCGCCCCTAAAAAAACCCATATGAAGCGACATCATGATCACGTGATCTGTGACGTACGAGAAGTAAGGGGCAAATATTCCACCAACCTATATACCGTGCGCGCCCGCAGGCCCCGGCAGGCCCAGCCCGGTGCCGAGCATGCCATTCACCGCATCGACCATTTGCATCGCATATTTTTGTGTGTTTAATTCCTCACAATAAATTTGATTTTGGGACACAATTTCATCAATAATGCCAAATCGGTGTATAGTTGCTGGCTGTAGCAAGACCCCTAAAGATGATGTAAGCCTACGTACATCATTTTCCTAAAGATGAAAATCTACAGAAATTGTGGGTCGCAAAGGTATGCTCACGCGGGCAGAGAGGCAAGGGCCAAGCGAGTGGAGTACAATTTGCAGTGATCACTTTTCTTCTCCAGCAGCTGCAGCAGCTTCACCCGCGGCCCCTTCCCCCGCGACCCCTTCACCATGCCCTGGGGCGTCTTCTGCGAGGGGTTCAAACATATATGGTCGAATTCCCCTTGCCACTGCACTTGAGCTTCTTCTCTTTCGGGATCGATAAATCATCTGATAAATCAAAGTTCGTATCTGGCTCAAAAAAGTTCTCCAAATCAGACTCGCGATCACTATCCATCTCTCTAAGTTACTCAAAGAATTCAGCCAAAAATCTAAGTCAGTACTTGTACCGGATAGTACATGTAAAGCGAAGAAAAAAAAGGCGAGAGTAAAAACAAACCAAACAAAAGCGTTCACCAGTCACTTAGTACGAGGGGGAACATAGTTGCCGTACTAAAGATGTGTAGTACATTGCACAGACGCATAAAACGGCTGCGTACGCATTTAAGACCAATGCAAAACTATCGTTCGGCAAGCTCAGATGGATGAGAACATTGTTCAAAGAAAAGTTTGAAAAAAAAAAAAACAAGAGCTGTATATTGGGGCAAAAGTGTTCACTGATCTTGTAGAAAATATATTGATAATGATTATTCACTCCTAAGACTATATTGATTAATTTCCCTTTTTCATAAATTGTCCGTTGAACAGAGGGGTCAAATACCGCATTGTGTGTACAATGTTACATTGCCGCAGCCTGCAGATCTTGTGCCTCTTACTCTTCATACGTCACTTGGGGGTGTGACGTCAATTAGCCAATCAGCTCACGAGTTTTAAGGAACGGTCCCAAACCTCTACTTTTCCCCCTTTTTCGCCAAAACGAGACATAATTTTGACAATCAATTGCCAGATTCGTGATTTGAAAACAAAAATACATGGAAACAGCACCTTTTTTCTCTCTAATTTAGTCACCCTTTAAGAAAAAAAGGGACAACATCATTTTGACATTTTACTAGATTACTAAAAATTTGAGAAACTAAGTACCTTTAAAGAGAAGGCTGAGTTCTGGGAAAGGTTAAAAAAGTAATTTGTGAGCTTTCTCATTCTCTTTATGTCAGTTTAAAAGATTATCATCGTAGAAATGTCCCCTGTAAAGGATTGCTCTTCGAATGCCCTCACATTCAAAATATGACAAGAAACAGCTGAAATGTTCAGGTCGAACATATGTGTGTAGTCCCATATACACATTTCTGTGTGCAGTGCATGTGACTCTCAGCAAGACTGAGTCAATTCAAAAACCTTACTGCATATGCCAATTCTTATGTAGACATTGATCAACCTTTCCCAACTGTTTTGAGACAGTTTCTTGAGCAATGATGAAATAGCATGACCAGAACTCAACTTTATCTTTAATAGAGGTAGTCAGAAACATCACTTGTAATATAAATGTATTTGCTGAATTCATTTACTAATGTATTCATAAATACCAAGAGTTTTTTAGCATATCACTCTTTTATATTATGACTGAAAACAGAAATGCTATGGGTTTCAACTTTCTAGAGTGCAATACATGTACTTCACTACTGCCCAGTGAGGAGTATGTGTACAATGGGACAGAGTTCAAGTATGGTCTGAATAATGCTACCTGGTCATCAAGCAGTAGTTTCATGTATTGTTCTAGCTGTCTATTTTCAAGCTTCCTAGGCATCTGTCTTGAGATATCATGGAATGAGAGGGGTTTTGTATCCCTGGCCATGTAGTCTGTAGTTAGTTCACTCATTCTCAGAATGGTAGCAACCACATCTCCAGCAGTCTGTTAAAAGAGAGAGGTATTGGTTAAGTCATGAAATATGATACCAATCTGCTGTAAGGCCCTCAGGGAGAACAGTATGAGGCTACCCTGGGTAAACAAGACATAATATCATCAATATCATTTTCATAATTATCATTATTAATCAAAATGGCAAACAAAAAGTATATTTCTTTGAAACTATTACTCCGAGGTAAGATTACAGTTACATGACTGACTGAATAATATAAATTTACAACTACATTATTACAAGAAAATTCTGAAGTTTCTTACTATTAGGCCTAAATTTTCCTCCTTCTGGGTATTCCTAACACAAGCTTCGCTTTGGGGGTTTTCGCCTCCTATTTTTTTTTTCTTGATACTTACTCTACTCATTACTATGTTTACCATATTACACCAATGAGAAGGGATTAATTGTGAATTTCAATCAATTAAACCAATCCCAAATTTTTTTCACTAATCACAGTGATCAGTCATTCCTCATTTTCTGTATTCACTCAAAGGGTGATTACATGCAACGTGTTCCATACAACATGTCTTTTTCCATTTATTTCATTCAAAATTGTAAAATCTCCTGATATGACCAGTGACTAATGGTATTGATACCACAAGGCTCATTAGCAAATGGTCATGACAAAACATTTTCATGTCTCAAGGAGATACATGTATATGGATAAAAGTCATATGTTGCACAGAATCACCCTAAAGCAATTTGCAATAAAGTCGATGTTAATATCTAACCTTGTCTATCCTCCGTGTTATAGCTGATATGATATCTTGGTCCCTGAAATATCGATGAAAACGCTCAAAGTTCACTTTCCAGTAGATTCCATCATCCAGGGGCACCTGAAGGAAACCATTTAACAATCATACATGCTGATTGCTGAAACATTTTCAAATGTATGGAAATGAATGACACTGAACACATACTAGAATCTAAAGGCAATTTTACATCTAAATTTCATTACAATTTCACTAAATAAGGGAACTACAAGGTGTCTAGTCCATATATCATATTCCCTGACTAAAACAAAATATTACACCTTTGTTAACTTTCTAAAAATATTTTCTCTCAGATGCATACAGAGTTGCATCTTTGTACAACACAACATCATATGACAGAGGTTTGAGCTTTATTTTGAATGAAAATTCAAGAAAAACACTGTATTCAACAAAAACAATATAACTGGGGCTAAGGATTGTCAGTGTATGCTTATATGACCGGAAGGTTTAATTGCTTCAGCAATCCCTCTGACATAAGTTGACACTCTACTTTTTGTGTATGCTGACCTCCCCAAACTAGTTTCTTAGGATATCCCTACATGTATATACAATATTCTTATCTCATGTGAATACCCCTTTCATAATATGATCATTCTTTATAGGTAAGTCCAGGGTATTTTGTCATTTAGTGTCCTGTATGCTACCAAGTATTGTTGAATTCTGAATATAAATATTTGGTCGAATCTAAGTTCTAGTAGTGATATTAACTGAATACAATGATCAACTTTACTAAAATCTTAGATGTGGTCCATGGAACAAAATAGCTTAGACTTGGACTAAATACATTTCTATATACAAATTTCATATAAAATCCTCCTGTGTAAATGACCTGAACATCTTTAATTAAGTAGTCAATCTGATAAGATGTAAAATAGTGGGTATTCTAGATGCTTCCCTACAGGCATATGCCTGCTTTTATTGTAATCTGGTTAAAATAAAAGTAAAAGTATCACTCAATCAATCAATTTATTCTACACATACCTCTTTATCTGCTGCTGATCCTCCTGAAGAACTCCTGGCTCTCTTGCTACTTCTTCCACCATCATCTAAAGACCTCTTCCTTTTCCCTACTAACCAATATAACAAAATACAAATAACTTGTTAATGAGTATCAGTTCAGTACTTAACTAAACTGATATTGCAAAAAGACAAATACCAGATAGTGAGAATAAAAATGCAAATGAAAGTTAAGCGAGAGCCCAGCTACCACAGAATTTGAAAGAAGAACACATCTTTTTGTTGGATTTTGTTTTGTGTTTTGTCTGTTTGTTTTTGTTTGGTTTTTACTAGATCATCTAGATTCAATTAGTTGTTGTAATTGATTTCAAGGTGCAACTTATTCAAATGGATTGATTATGATTGATTCAGGGGCGGCGGAGCATCTTTCAAAGTGGGGGGCACCAGCAAAAAAGGGCACTTGCAGGGAGGGGGGGGTGCGGGGGGGGTGGGGGGGTGAAAGGCACCTACAAGAGCTGAACATAAAGCGAAAATTGGCAATTTTGTGTCATTGGTATTACCGTACGGTTTAATTAATATATTATCAAGCATCGTCTTTTGCATTTTTATGGTGGTTCTGCTTCAGCTTCCCCAATTAGCAGTTGTGTGTAATGGTCTAATGATTCATGTGTGAGCGAGCAAAAATTTTCAAGACTTTTTTTCTAATGCTGCAGTCCTTGGGTTGTGCATTATTTAAGCGATATAATGAAAATGACAAAAGCAAATTCATTTGGGGGAAATATCAAACGATCTTTTAACTTGTACATTAACCTTGTCATTTTTCTTTAGGATTACATCGATATCAACATTATTATGTGATCTGCTTGATTTCATTATATAAGCCTATCATAAGAATTTAGGGAAAATTTTCAGAAAATATTGCCCTTACTTGGTGTAAATTATGGGCACATTCGAGGAAGCAGAATGAGAAATCCTTTGCTTGGAGAAGGGGGGGGGGGGGGAGGTTAACATTGTAGTTGTAGTAATATGGGTGAATGTTACTACATAAAGCCGCACTGATTCTTTGAAGCTAGATATGGATCTGTTTGTAAGAAACAGTGGGAAATATAGGTACAAGGGGGCACTTACTAGAAGAAGAAGGGGGGCTCATCAGAGGTGGAAAGTGGCACTTATAAGAGGTGAAAATGGGCACTTGTGAGAAGAGGAATATGGCACATATTAGATAGTAAAAGAGGCACTTATCAGAAGTATAAGAGGGGACACTTATCACATTTAAAAAGAGGCACTTATCAGAAGGGGGAAAATGGGCACTTATTAGAAGGGGAAAGGGGCATCTATCAGAAGTAAAAATGCACTTTTTATTTTTAAAGGAGAAAAGGGCACATATTAGGGAGCAAAAAAAAGGAAGAAATTATTAGATTTGAAAAGGGGCACTTATCAGAAGAGGAAAAGGGCACTTATCAGAGAGATAAAAATGCAATTATCAGATTTGAAAATGGACACTTTTCAGAAGGAACAAGTGAATGAGTAAATTACGCAATGCGTAATAAATGTCCCCGCCGAAAGTGCAGATCTGTGGATATTAACTAGCCTGAACCTTAAAACTTCAGTGAAAAACTTTAGTGAATAAAATAATAATGTTACTGCATGCAAAAGAAGAGAATACCAACAATGCATGTATATAACTGAAATATAAAACATGAAAACATTATGAACCTTCAGCCATTTTGAATAAATTTGCATAAATTTGCATGAATAATGAATTTCAAAATTCTGTGTAGAAGTTTGGAAGCCCCCACCCAGCCCTATCAGATAAAACAATCGGAATAAAAATCCGATGTGAAATAGAGGAGAAGTAGCATTTTTCGTCAATTTTGAATAAATTTGCATAAATTTGCATAATTAATGAATTTCAAAATTCTGTGTAGAAGTTTGAAAGCCCCCACCCAGCCCTATCAGATAAAACAATCGGAATCAAAATCTGATGTGAAATAGAGGAGAAGTAGCATTTTTCGTCAATTTTGAATAAATTTGCATAAATTTGCATAATTATTGAATTTCAAAATTCTGTGTAGAAGTTTGGAAGCCCCCACCCAGCCCTATCAGATAAAACAATCGGAATCAAAATCCGTTGTGAAATAGAGGAGAAGTAGCATTTTTCGTCGATTTTGAATAAACTTGCATAAATTTGCATAATTAATGAATTTCAAAATTCTGTGTAGAAGTTTGGAAGCCCCCACCCAACCCTATCAGATAAAACAATCGGAATCAAAATCGGCCAAGAAATGACGGAGAAGTAGCATTTTCTAACATTTGAGCACACACGGACAGACGGACGGACGGACGGACGGACACACACACACACACACACACACACATGCACACACGTACGGAGCCCGTTTCATAGTCCCCTCGCGAACTTCGTTCGGCGGGGACAAAAAAATAGGCACTTATCCGAAGGGGAAAGGGCACTAATTAAAAAGAAAAGGGGACACTTTCAGTAGTAACAAGTGAATGAGTAAATTACGCAATGCGTAATAAATGTCCCCGCCGGAAGTGCAGATCTGTGGAAATTAACTAGCCTGAACCTTAAAACTTCGGTGAAAAACTTTAGTGAATAAAATAATAATGTTACTGCATGCAAAAGAAGAGAATACCAACAATGCATGTATACAACTGAAATATAAAACATGAAAACATTATGAACCTTCAGCCATTTTGAATAAATTTGCATAAATTTGCATGAATAATGAATTTCAAAATTCTGTGTAGAAGTTTGGGAGCCCCCATCCAGCACTATCAGATAAAACAATCAGAATCAAAATCCGATGTGAAATAGAGAAGTAGCATTTTTCGTCAATTTTGAATAAATTTGCATAAATTTGCATAATTAATGAATTTCAAAATTCTGTGTAGAAGTTTGGAAGCCCCCACCCAGCCCTATCAGATAAAACAATTGGAATCAAAATCCGACGTGAAATAGAGGAGAAGTAGCATTTTTCGTCAATTTTGAATAAATTTGCATAAATTTGCATAATTAATGAATTTCAAAATTCTGTGTAGAAGTTTGGAAGCCCCCACCCAGCCCTATCAGATAAAACAATCGGAATCAAAATCCGATGTGAAATAGAGGAGAAGTAGCATTTTTCGTCAATTTTGAATAAATTTGCATAAATTTGCATAATTAATGAATTTCAAAATTCTGTGTAGAAGTTTGGAAGCCCCCACCCAGCCCTATCAGATAAAACAATCAGAATCAAAATCGGCCAAGAAATGACGGAGAAGTAGCATTTTCTAACATTTGAGCACACACGGACAGACGGACGGACGGACGGACGGACGGACGGACGGACGGACGGACGGACGGACGCACACACGAACGGAGCCCGTTTCATAGTCCCCTCGCGAACTTCGTTCGGCGCGGACAAAAAGGGCACTTATCAGAGAGAAAGGGGGCATTTTTCAGAAATAAAAAGGGCACTTTTGGGGTACTTGAATAGTGGGGGGCACTGTGCCTCCCCCCCCTGGATGTGCCTGCCACCTCTAGGTTGATTTGTAGTTAGCGACCACATACATTTAGATCCATTATTGTTCTTTTATCGTTGGTTGAGATTCAGAAAGGTGTTAGCTCTTTGCAAAATGATACAAGCTAAGCCGTTCTGCCTCTCAGTAGATGATATGTTCTTACCTCCTGTAGTCTCTGGTACCCTGTAAAGCTCAGCATCAGAGATTGATAGGTTAGGAATAAGAGGAAGTACTGTGCTCTTGTCATCATTATCTCCAGCACTCCATGATGGTAACCTTTGCAAGAAGTGGGTGTTGGCAAGGTCAATGAACTTATCCTTGATCGCCGTGGCTTCCAGCTGGTTTCCTGAGAAGCAGACACAAAGCAGACATTAAGGCTCATATCCACAAAGTTCACTAAGTTAAACCTTGTTTAATTTAAGCCATTGATTTATGGAGTGCCAAGTTTCAACCTCTTTATTCCACATATATTACTGTAATTCTGTCACAAACAATATATAATAATAATAATAATGGTGGCATCTTGTATAGCGCTCAGGTCCGTCACGCTCTGATATGGAAGCAGGATACCATCAATAACATGAACTCCCGACACGTCGCAATTCCATTTGCGTCACGTTTGCAATTATAATTGCAACACGACACAAATATTTACGTCGTGTTGTAATTCGATTTGCAACTTGACGTTAATTTTAACGTCGTTTTCTTATTCCATTTAAAAACACGACGTTAATTCCTGCTACATGTGGCAATTCGAATTACAACACGACCTTAAATAGGACTTCCCTTCTGAGCAGAATTAACGTCATATTCTAATTCGATTTGCAACATGAAGCAAATATTTACGTTGTGTTGTAATTCGATTTGCAACATGTAGCTAAAATAGAAAGATTAAATGAGAACTTACCGTTTGAAATTTAATCGTTATTTTAAGAGTAATTTTGTAGGGAGACATTACATGAGAGCCCGTAATGCGCATGCGCGGTCAATCTTTGCAGCACAAATGTGCCTACAGTTTTGAAGTAAGCGAAAGATTGAGTTAATGAGAACTTACTGAAGATTAAGAGTAAGGGAGGGAGAGGCGGGCATGTAATCTCTCCCTACAAAATTACTCTTAAAATAACGATTAAATTTCAAACGGTAAGTTCTCACTTAATCTTTCTATTTTACTATGTAATTTTTCCTGAGAAATTACATGAGATTTTGTAGCTCTGTAGGTACATTTGTTCACCCATGAAACTTTGCATGGGTCACAATCAATAAGTAAAAGAGAACAATTTGCTTTGGTGGAACCCACAACCCAGTAAATATGTTAAGTACATAAAATAAGGCTAACCTGACTTCAGAAGAAGTTCACCGCAACTCAAACAAGTGAATGAGTAAATTACGCAATGCGTAATAAATGTCCCCGCCGAAAGTGCAGATCTGTGGAAATTAACTAGCCTGAACCTTAAAACTTCAGTGAAAAACTTTAGTGAATAAAATAATAATGTTACTGCATGCAAAAGAAGAGAATACCAACAATGCATGTATACAACTGAAATATAAAACATGAAAACATTATGAACCTTCAGCCATTTTGAATAAATTTGCATAAATTTGCATGAATAATGAATTTCAAAATTCTGTGTAGAAGTTTGGAAGCCCCACCCAGCCCTATCAGATAAAACAATCGGAATCAAAATCCGATGTGAAATAGAGGAGAAGTAGCATTTTTCGTCAATTTTGAATAAATTTGCATATATTTGCATGAATAATGAATTTCAAAATTCTGTGTAGAAGTTTGGAAGCCCCCACCCAGCCCTATCAGATAAAACAATCGGAATCAAAATCCGATGTCAAATAGAGGAGAAGTAGCATTTTTCGTCAATTTTGAATAAATTTGCATAAATTTGCATTATTAATGAATTTCAAAATTCTGTGTAGAAGTTTGGAAGCCCCCACCCAGCCCTATCAGATAAAACAATCGGAATCAAAATACGATGTCAAATAGAGGAGAAGTAGCATTTTTCGTCAATTTTGAATAAATTTGCATAAATTTGCATAATTAATGAATTTCAAAATTCTGTGTAGAAGTTTGGAAGCCCCCACCCAGCCTATCAGATAAAACAATCGGAATCAAAATCCGATGTCAAATAGAGGAGAAGTAGCATTTTTCGTCAATTTTGAATAAATTTGCATAAATTTGCATAATTAATGAATTTCAAAATTCTGTGTAGAAGTTTGGAAGCCCCCACCCAGCCCTATCAGATAAAACAATCAGAATCAAAATCGGCCAAGAAATGACGGAGAAGTAGCATTTTCTAACATTTGAGCACACACGGACAGACGGACGGACGGACGGACGGACGGACACACACACACACACACACACACGCACACACGAACGGAGCCCGTTTCATAGTCCCCTCGCGAACTTCGTTCGGCGGGGACAATAAGGGGGAATATATTCCCCATAAACTATAGTTCCCTGCACTAAAACAGTTTCTATTCAAAGTTCTTGCTCCACCGCAAGTCTTAGCATACTGTATATACAGAGAAGACTCTTAAAGAGTGATAAGTGTTTAGTCTAAAAGAGACACTGATTTTTAAGTTTGTCCTCCTAACACTGCTTGCGTGAAGCATTTTGTTTCTGTGCTAAGAGGTTTGTGATAGAACTTCCTAAAAGTACATTCGCTCGACCAGCCTGCTTTGCTGAGAATCTCAGAAACTGGAATTTCAGACCTCTGTGCAGCTGATGTAGATGCAGCCCTAGTCGAATGGGGCTTGTAAATGTCAGTGTCGATTCCAGCTAACGACAAAGAAGTCTTAATCCATCTGGATATAGTCTGCTTACTGACACGCTTGTGTGGTTTCTGGAAACTAATAAAGAGATATTTCTCATCTCCCCTTAGATGTCTAGTGCGAAGCAGGTATTGCTTGAGATAACGAATCACACATAGTCGTCTATCAACTGGGTATGCTTTCATCTTCAGTTCACTACATGTATTAGCATAGCCTGGGCGATGTTGTTTGAGCAATGCAGTGAAGGAAAAGGTCACTGAGCTATCCTTGAGTAGCATGTTGTCAAGGTTTAAGTCATGAATCGATTGCACACGTTGAGCAGAAACCAGTGCAATAATTGTAACAAGTTTAAGCGACAATTGTTTCAAGCTGAGCGAATTAGCTGGTGCAAGCTTTCTTAAGTAGTTAAGGACTATCTTCACGTCCCAGATGTGAGAATACCTTGCTGTTGGAGGTCTTAATTGGAACACTCCTTTCACAAAGCGAGACACAAGGGGATGGGATCCTGTTGGATAAAATCCTTCCAAAGTGAGAAAAGTTGCTAACGCACTTCTAGCTGTATTCAGAGAGCTGTAGCTTGCCCCATGTACATAAAACATTTCTGAAAAGAATTCTAGTACTGTCTCTGCTGTACTATGTAAGTAGTTCAATTCCCTGGTTGAACAAAACCGCTTCCACTTTCTTATGTACACGTAGTAAGCATTGTGATATCAGACAGAAGGGGGGGAAAGCATAGAAATTGAGATGGCCCCAATCTATTGTGAAGGCATTCACCGTTTCAGCGCCAGGTTCTGGCAACCAAGATAAAAATCTAGGTAGTTGAGCATTCAGTCTGGATGCGAACAGATCTATTTCAGGTAATCCAAAATGGTCAACAATTTGTGAAAAGGCTTTCTTATCCAACATCCATTCAGTCCTGTCATTGAATTTTCTGGACATTTGGTCTGCCTCTGTGTTTAGACAGCCCGGTAGATGGGCTGCAGTTATCTAGATATTTCTCACCATACACCATTTCCAAATTTCAGAAGCCATGTGATCGCAATGTCTAGATTTGATGCCCCCAAAGTTATTTAGGTAGCTTACTGCTGTTTGATTGTCTAGTCTAATGAGCACGTGCAAATCACGCCTATCCTCACAAAAAGCCCTTAACCCTAGGCCTGCAGCTAGAGTCTCTAAATAATTAATCTCATTATTTTGAGCTCGCTTCAACTCTTGCTCATTCCATCTTCGTCCTATCTTAGTGTGGAGGTTAGTTGCTCCCCAGCCCATGCCACTAGCATCAGTACGTAGCTCAATTTGTGGTTTTTCATGTCTAATTGGGGAAAAGGAGGATCTTACATTCTCTATCCACCATAATAATTCCTCCTTTGCCTTAGCGGAGAGCTTCATCGGTCTATCAAAATGACCCTTACATTTCTTCAGTGCAGTAATTTTCCTTTCCTTTCCTTTCTATGTTTACATGCGCTCTGGCAAACGACTTCGGTCAATGAAGTGTCGCACTCAACGTTTTCTAAATTCCTTCGTTCCTTTTTCTATCCGCATATACAATCAACATACCACCTGAATTTTACGTTCTTTATCTCTGTATCATCATTTCTTTAATCGTTCTAGCCTTCTAGTCCATCCCGTTCAGTCTAAGCACTATTTTATAACCATTTGGATCTGATGATAACAATTTTCTGAAGGATTTCTTTGTCATGAAATATGATACATGCTGGGTATGTAAAGTTATTTTTATTTGATGTATACATGTACATGTATATGTTTTGAAAATGTGAGCAAAACGAATTTCCCGTTATACTGGACAATAAATTGAAAATTGAATTGAATTGAATGAAATTGAATGTAATCTTATCCCTTTCGAGGGAGCGATAAAACAAGGGACCGTATTGTACAGCAGGGAATGTTGCTATCAACTTCCCTATCACTCTAGCTACCACCCGAATGAGAGGGTTGTTGGCATGAAGGAGATCTGTGCAGTCTTTGACTATATCATCCTTCTTATCTTCAGGTAGAGAAAGATGCATGATTACTGAATTTAGCATGAACCCAAGGAATTTTATCTCCTGCATGGGTATAAGGACCGACTTTTCAGGGTGTACCAAAGAAACCTAACTCTGTAAGAGCATCTGTAGTAGCTGTGATTGCAGCCTTTGTATGTTCCTTGTCTTTTCCAATGATTATAGTATCATCTAGGTACCCAACCACTACATGACCTGCCTGTCTGAGCGAGGCAAGGACAGGCTTAAGTAACTTGGTGAATAATCTAGGGGCTGTGCTAAGGCCATTTGGAAGGACCTTGAATTGAAACAGTTGCCCTTTCCATACAAATTTCAAATACTTTCTGTGGCTAGGATGGATGGAAACAGAGTAGTAAGCGTCTTGGAGGTCGACTGAAGCAAGATAATAATTTGGAGATATAAGTGCAGCGGCCACATGAATATCATCCATCTTAAAATGGTGATACTGAAGGCTCTTGTTTAGGTCTGACAGATCTAAAATCAGACGCAGCCCGCCATGCTTCTTGGGCCGAGTGAAAATATTGGAAATGAATTCGCCTTCCTCACGATAACACATTTCTATGACATTTTTATCCAAAAGTTTCATAATTTCATTGCTGATAGCAGCCTGTTCAGTCTGACAGGACTTAAATTGGAAATATGGCCGTGATCTTCTGGGTGGCATGCACTGTGGGTCAAATTCAAGTTTCTACCCTTGCACCGCAGCCAAAATGAAAGTGTCAGAAGTAATGCTGCACCAATTTTCATAAAGCTGTTTCAGTCGACCTCCAACAGGAGTACCAAATGAATCTTTAGAAAGAGAAATCTGACCTACCTCTTCGAGGTTGGTGATGTTTAGTTCTTCTTGAACTTGTAGTGGTAGGTTTTCTGTTTTGCTCCTAGCCGAGGCAGGGCACTGCTTTGGTGTTTGTCCTTCTGGTGATGAGTCTGCCCCTGATGGGGCTGATTGCCTAAAAAAGGCCTGTGGGAACTACCAGCCTTAGGTTGTGAGCGGCTGGAATCTCTGGAGGATGGCGTCCATCCCGCATCGTGGTACTTGGACTTGTGTGACCCGGCATACGGGTGATAATGCTGGCTATGCTGGCCAGAACTGGTCTTAATCTGTGCCCTCATCACCCCTGCTGTTGCCTTCTGTTGTTCCTGTAAGTCTTTCACTTGCTTGGGTAGGTCATCACCAAACAGTTGTTTCCCCACCATAGTTGTGGGTTTGCACAGGTGCGTGAATTTAGCATTCATGTCTGGCCTGATCAGGTGCTTGCGTAAAGAGTTAAGTTCAAAGTTAGTATTGCTCAACAGAGCCAAGGCATCCTGCTGAGTGGCTGAAATAACATCAGCTGCATCAAGAGTACGCAAGAAGGCCACCAAACCTCTGATGAGGGACAGCTGAACTCTCTGCAGTTTAAGGTCCCTGCTCTTGGTGCCTGATTTCAAGTTGTCCCAAATTGGAGCATTAACTTTGGGTACCGTAAGCAATGGGCAGTTGCTGGGTGGAACGTACTTGTCCCCAGTCTCATGTAGGGTTTTTCCCTCCAACTGATGTGAGATTAAGTAAGTCGCCGAACTGGCCAAACTGTCATTAAGTGGTTCTCCAATCTCACTGGGTTGAGCAAATTTAGCTGCGAGCTTAGGTACAACTAGCTCTTCCTCCATTTCATGTTCATAAACATCATCACGATCATACACCTCACTGAAGCCTTGACCGGCAAGAGGTTCATCGGTATCTGAGACATCCATTAATTCAGTAGGATCTGAAACAAAATGGCCGCCTTCCGACGTACCAGCACGAGTGTTCGCACCGAAGATGGAATGCGAAGTTCCCGGACTCCGCGCCGGAGACGAGGTGGACGGGAGACTCTCCATAACTTTGCCCAAAAGGGCTTCCAGTTTATCCAGTCTATCCCCAAAATCGGGGGTTTCTGCCTTTTTTGGCTGTGATGTGATCTTTGGCTTAGCCACTTTAGATTTTCCTTTATCGGAAGATCCCCTTTGGGTTTGTTCTTGCCTGAAGTCGAGCCTGAGGGCTTCTTGGCATCTGCAGCAGCTTCGCTACTCGCACCCCCGGTAACGCGACTGGAGTGCATAGGGCGTGCGTCCGGCTTTGCCGACGTCTGGCCCGGAGATCGAGATTTCTCCTCACACAAGATAATTGTTTCCATTTTCTAAAAAAAACGTCGATGAACTCTCAAAAGTGAAGAGAAGTAGTAGAAACCAATAAAAACTCAGAAAATAGGTGTGGTAAACAGCAAAAAAATTGGTAGGTGGTGAAGAAAAAGGAAAATACGATGAAATCACAGCTTTCCTCGTAAGACCGCCATTTGCAAAACGTAATTGACCGCGCATGCGCATTACGGGCTCTCATGTAATTTCTCACAGAAAAATTACGTAGTAAAATTAATGTCGTGTTGTTATTCCATTTACAACACGACCTTAAATAAAACCAATCACGCAACATGTCTCTAAATCAACCAGCGGGGTGACGGGTTATACGATGGTTCCTTACTTTCCTTCATGCGCAGCGTGCGATTGTGCATTAAGTCGTGGACACGTTGCCCAATGGGCAGAAACCCTTCAGAAACACAAACGCCGTGTTGCAATTCCAGTCCAAATTACAACACGTTAATTCAGTGCGTCACATTGCAATTATAATTGCAACACGACGTAAATATTTACGTCGTGTTGCAAATAGAATTGCAACACAACATTAATTTCTCCTACTCGTTGCAATCAGAATTACAACATGACGTTAATTCTGATGAGAGGGGAAGTTTTATTTAAGGTCGTGTTGTAATTTGAATTGCAACATGTAGCAATGAATTAACATCAAGTTGTAAATGGAATAACAAGTTACATGACGTTAAAAATAACATGTTGCAAATCGAAGTACAACATGACGTAAATATTTACGTCGTGTTGCAATTATAATTGCAACGTGATGCAAATGGAATTGCAACATGTCGGGAGTTCATGTTATTGACGGGATCCTGCTTCCATACACTGACGTTCATGGTGCTCCAACATTACTACCCCTGTCATAGCCGAGCGGCCAAATACATGTACATGTATTCATTAGCAAGATGAATGCGACTGCCTCTCCTATATGCCTCCGCCTAAATTCAGTTGATGGCTCAAATTGTTCTTGAAATCGTGTGATAACCAGAATAAAAGCCTCTAATTACATGTTAATTGACCTCTTTGACATTTGACCTTACACCTTATAACCAAAAAGTCTGATCACTTTATCTCCTCCTAGTCATGAATACAAAATAGTTGAGATAAGGTGGTAACAAAGGTAAAAAAACATTAATTTCACATACACCTGTATAATGACCTCTGACCTGTCACCTTTGACCTACATGAACAGAAATCTAATCAGTTTGTCTCATTATGGTGATGCATAGTTCCAAGTTTGAAGTTAATGGATCAAATTGTTCTCGAGATATCACGTTCAGGCTAACACCTGCAATTTCAGAACTGACCTCTATGACCTTTGACTTTTGACCTATGTATCCCAAAATCTAACCAGATCATCTTTCTATGGTAATACATACTAGTACCAAGTTTGAAGTTCATAACTCAAATGGTTCTTGAGATATTGCGTTAACAAGGCTAACACCTGAAATTTCAGAAATTGACCTGTGACCTTTGACCTACATACCCCAAAATCTAATCAGATCCTCTTCCTATGGTGATACATACTTGCACCAAGTTTGAAGTTCATACCTCAAATGGTTCTTGAGTTATTGCTAGAACGAGCCTAACACCTGAAATTTCAGAAATTGGCCTCTGTGACCTTGACCTTTGACCTACGTACCCCAAAATCTATTCAAATCATCTTCCTATGGTGATACATACTAGCACTAAGTTTGAAGTTCATACCTCAAATGGTTCTTGAATTATCGCTAGAATGAAGCTAACACCTGAAATATCAGAAATTGGCCTCTGTGACCTTGACCTTTGACCTACGTACCCCAAAATCTAATCAGATCGTCTTCCTATGGTGATACATACTAGTACCACGTTTAAAGTTCATACCTCAAATGGTTCTTGAGATATCACATTAACAAGGCTAACACATGAAATTTCAGAAATTGACCTGTGACCTTTGACCTTTGACCTACATACCCCAAAATCTAATCAGGGCCCCGTTGCACAAAACTTACCATTAATGGTAACTCTGCTATCAATGGTAACTACCATGGTAACATCACTCAACAGCCAATCAAAATCAAGGTTTCCATGGGAGTTACCATTGATGGCAAAGTTACCGCTAATGGTAAGTTTTATGCAACAGGGCCCAGATCGTCTTCCTATGGTGATACATACAAGCACTAAGTTTGAAGTTCATACCTCAAATGGTTCTTGAGTTATTGCTAGAACGAGCCTAACACCTAAAATTTCAGAAAAATTGGCCTCTGTGACCTTGACCTTTGACCTACGTACCCCAAAATCTAATCAGATCCTCTTCCTATGGTGATACATACCAGCACTAAGTTTGAAGTTCATACCTCAAATGGTTCTTGAGTTATTGCTAGAACGAGGCTAACACCTGAAATTTCAGAAATTGGCCTCTGTGACCTTGACCTTTGACCTACGTACCCCAAAATCTAATCAGATCCTCTTCCTATGGTGATACATACCAGCACTAAGTTTGAAGTTCATACCTCAAATGGTTCTTGAGTTATTGCTAGAACGAGGCTAACACCTGAAATTTCAGAAATTGGCCTCTGTGACCTTGACCTTTGACCTACGTACCCCAAAATCTATTCAGATCATCTTCCTACGGTGATACATACTAGCACTAAGTTTAAAGTTCATACCTCAAATGGTTCTTGAGTTATTGCTAGAACGAGCCTAACACCTGATATTTCAGAAAAATTTGCCTCTGTGACCTTGACCTTTGACCTACATACCCTAAAATCTAATCAGATCGTCTTCCTATGGTGATACATACTAGCACTAAGTTTGAAGTTCATATCTCATGTGGTTCTTGAGTTATCGCTCAAACAAGAAAGCGGGACGGACGGATGGACGGACGGACGGACAACCCGAAAAACATAATGCCTCCGGCACCACCTTCGGTGGGCGGAGGCATAATAAATGAATTCAGTCATGAATTAGAAATAAAGGATAAATTTTATAATGACGTGAGATTATGTGTTCATTTAGTTACAGAATTTTATGATTGCAATGTTATGGGATTAAGAGGTTAACTCTTAGCACTTATACATCATTAGAACTATATCCAGTTTGTTGAGTTTAAACGTGGTTATTCCGAATAAATTTTCAAGTATATTTTCTATTTTCTGTTACTATCACCAAGAAAGTCTCAGAAGAGAATTTGAGAGATCTATTAACTCAATGCAAAAATTACAAATGTTGTTCTGATTATGGCTGTATTATGAGCATTATGAAGAATGGCTTAAAAGATAAAATAGGAGTATACTATGATACAAAATAAAAGGGATGCTTTCTCTCATAGCTGTATCAGCATTTTTATCAAAATAATTTTGCATTTGAAATGTTTCTATAGATATTATTGCATCTCCATTTACAAAAAGACTTTGATTTCTAAAAATGTGTTTATTTCAGAAACATCACTTTACTGATGTTAGCACAGATGTAAAACTGATGAGTCAGGAATTAGATTTACATGTACATGTACCTTCCAATGCCTCTTTGAGTCTGACCTTGACCTTCTCAATGACATTGCTCATCAGTATCTGCCCGTGATGTAACACCTCCTCCACAATCAGCTCCCCAATATCCCCATAGAGAGTCTTAGCACTGTAGATGTAGCGTGGGTAGCGGATGAGTAGGAGAGCCTTCTCAATGTCTGCCGTATACTCCACCATACCACGCTTGCTCAGGCCAAATTTCACAATATTATGCTGGATTAGCACACATAATGCCTTTCTGATCTGTATGAATGCGTAAAAAAAAAACCTTGATGATTTGCAATGCCCTGGATGTAAGCAAAATTTAAATAGCATAATGTAATGTTTGCAACATGGTACAGTGTAGATTTTTCAAATTTCATTATCGCTGACAGTATCACATTGAAAGTAGACGACACGAAAGGTGGAAGCCTGTGAGTTTTTGTCTTTTATGTACCCATTATTTAAATTAAAAAACACATACTTTTTAAGGCCTTAAACTACTCTGCATGCCTCAGAAAAGAAATAGAAATAGAGTAGATGCTGCCAAGTGTGGCCGGTAGCCGGTGTGCAGCTATATGGGATATATAATTATATATATCACATATATATATCACATATCTCACACACACAGGGTAATGTACCCTCTGTGTGTGATATGTGATATATTATGATGCCATGTATTTTAAAGTGATCTTGCAATGCAAACGATGGACCGGCCGCATACCGGCTACCGGCCGCACTTCGCAGCATCTACTCTAGACACTGAAAAATAATTTTGTGACAAAAAAACAGAAGGGTCTCTGAAAACTAGTATAAATGCAGGTAAACTTGGCAAAAATCATCCAGTTATTGATGGAAAATCGCCATTAAACCAATGACAAGAACAAAAAGCAGTACGAGATCATATGTGTACAAGTAACGTTACAAGGTTATCTGTGATGACCTTGTATCACAGATGTCATATCTGGATAAGACACCACAATAAACAGTGCCAATCAGCATGGTCAGTGTGCACTGCCACTGACTGTATTGAGCTGCAAGTGCGAAAGACCTAATTTGCACGCTCATGCAAGCATACCTAGCACACACTTATACATGCACAAGCTTATCTGCTTGTACTCCACAATAGCTTTTACGGATGAAAAGGCTTGCTTCAATAGCTTTTGTGTGTGTTAGAAGGCTATGGTACATTCTAGATCATTCATACATGAGAGGAAAATAATTATTTAAAATTTCACTTTCAACTCTGAAACCTTAAATTTGTAGCATAGTAAGAGCTAAAGAGTCTCTGAATCAGGTAATCTAGCAAATTTAAGAAAATTAAATCTTGTTTAGAGCAATTTTGTTGTGTTTCTGACTACTGCAACAAACAATGTTTGACACAGTCCCACATAGGCAAGGGCTTATGAGTGCCTAGCACACAAATTATGTCTTACATCCTTGATTTATGACTTTTAGAGGCCTCAACTCTTCTTCTTTCTTCTTTCCTTTTCTTTAGAACTCTTCCTTCTTCTCCTTTCTCTTACTCTTGTTTCTTATTTCCTTCGTCACTCTAATTTTCTTCCTCTTACTCTCTT
The DNA here is from genome assembly GCA_025618425.1 of Heliocidaris tuberculata. Lineage (NCBI taxonomy): Eukaryota > Metazoa > Echinodermata > Echinoidea > Camarodonta > Echinometridae > Heliocidaris > Heliocidaris tuberculata. The sequence continues at coordinate 25,767,135 of CM046839.1, forward strand.
TCTTTTTCCTTCTTCCTCTTCTCCTTTTTCTTACTTTCTTCCCTCTTCTTCTCCTTTCCTTCCTCTTACTCTTCTTTTTCTTCCTTCTTCTTCTTCTTCTGAAGATGATGATGATCCTCCAATCTTCAAGTGAGTTAAGTCCCAATTTTCCATGGTGCGCAATCATGGAGATCGATGTGCGCACGCGATACCGAGTTTCTTTGTGGACAAAATTTTATGGGCCGAGTTTAGTCTAAAACATCGTCGGAATGAAAACAACATGCAATCACAAAAAAATCCGCGGGGATTTCTTCGGTTTTGGAAATGATTTTGGCTTTGGATTTTGCTTGAAATATTAGACCGTAGAGGTGCTAGGCCGATATTGGAGACTGTTTCCCATTTGGGAATTGGGAGACCATCTCTATTATCAAAGACTTATGTCAACATTTTTGATGCCCTATTTGGGAGACAGTCTCCCATTTAGGAGACCAATTTTCTTTGTTTACATTTGCGGCAAAGGGATTACCTTGGCTCAAAATGAAAATGTGATAAGCAGATTCCTCATGAAAAAGTACCCCTTTTGACTGTCTACTTTAAAAATCCACCGTCTACTTTTGTTTTCATAACATTTTTTGTTATGATCCACACACAAAACAAATGGGCTTCTGATTTCTGAGGGGAAAAAAATTTGGCCAAGAAAAAGTGCCTTGTTGTTGGTGTCATTTCTCTTGTCCTCTTGTTAGCAAAGTCTCCAATATCAGACTCAGAGACTGTCTCCTGACCTAAGTGTGAGAGAGTCTCCCATATCTGCCGTGCGCTAGCCTAGAACTTAAGTTCTTCCTACACACCATTTTAACTAAGACTAAGTTGCAAGTTTCTTGCAACTCAATTGCAAGTCAATTTTAGGTCCCAAAATCAATCATAAATCTTGCAATCAATTGCACATTTGTAATTTATTGCTGGTCTGCTTATTGCAACAGAAAGTATAAATTGATTTGCTATAGTTATAACTGATCTATCATTTGCATATTTGTGATTGATATTTGCAGTCGATTGCAAATAAGTTTCTTGCAACAACCCCTAAGGGCACTTATACATGTACAAGCTTATCTGAAGATAACCTTGTACTCCAGACTAGCTTTTACAGGTGAATAGGCTTCAATAGCTTTTGTGTGTATCAGCCACTTATACATGTACAAGCTTATCTGAAGATAACCTTGTGTATCAGCAGGCCTTTTTCCAGTCTAGATCATTCACACATGAGAGGAAAATAATTATTTAAAATATCACTTTCAACCCTGAATCCCCAAATTTGTGGCACAGTAAGAGTTGAAGAGTCTCTGAATCAGGTATTATCTAGCAAATTCAAGAAAATGAAATCTTGCTTAGAGCGATTTTGTTGTCTGTTTTTTACTGCTGCAACAGTGAATATTGGACGCAGTCCCACATAGGCAAGGGCCTATGAGCAAAGACTTTTAATAGTATCAAGACAGATTACTCTCACCTACTTCCGTAGTACATTCAGCAGACGTAAATTGCTGTGTTAAAATAGACTCGGAAAAATACGTTCGCCATTGGTATAACACATGAAAAGATGTCTCATTTTTTCTTGATATTTCATATCTTACTCTGTCTTTTTCAAGTCTGATTTTTGCATGAGAGAAAGGATGGATGGTTCAAAAAACATTTATTGAACCTTTATTATCAATAAATGCCACTATGAATCCCCGGGATCATGCCTGCTTTTTGACATATCATCTGCCATAGGGTTAACACGTGAAAACATGGATTTTAAGAATGATTATAGTTCCTCTGGTATTTCCTTGAATTTCATGTAAATGTGGCTTACATGTAATTTGAGACTCTGAACAAGATTAATGATGGCTCAAAAAGTGGAAGGGACCCCACAAAAATCCCTGGGAATATGCATGCTTTTGGCCTTCCAGCTCCCATAGGTTAGCACGCAAAAACAGGGATTTTTGAATGATTATGATTCCCCCAGAATTTGATTAAAATTTTGAAAAATGTCACTTAAACAAAATTTAAAGCTCTGAAAATGTATGATTAAGTCTCAACTAGTCGAACAGACCCCGCATAAATCCCAGGGAATATGCATGCTTTTGACCCCCAAAAATTCTCGCCTGCCATAGGTTTACACGCGAAAACAAGGAATTTTAGGATGATTATAATTCCCATAGTTTTTATTTGAAAATATAAAAACTGTGATTTACATGTAATTTCGAGGCTTTGAACAAGCTTACTGAAGGCTCAAAAAATTGAAAAGACCCCACATAAATCCCGGGGAATATGCATGCTTTTGACCAAAACAGTCTCGCCTGCCATAGGTTTACACGCGAAAACAAGGAATATTAGGATGATTATAATTCCCATATTTTTATTTGAAAATATAAAAACTGTGATTTACATGAAATTTAAAGCTCTGAAAATGTATAATTAAGGCTCAATGAGTCCAGTAAACCCCCCATAAATCCCCGGGAATATGCATGCTTTTGGCCTTCCAGCTCCCATAGGTTAACACATGAAAAGAGGGATTTTGAAATGATTTTAATTCCCCTAGTATTTATTTGAAATTATGAAAAATGTAATTTACATGAAATTTAAAGCTCTGAAAGTGTATAATTAAGGCTCAATGAGTCCAGTAAACCCCCCATAAATCCCCGGGAATATGCATGCTTTTGGCCTTCCAGCTCCCATAGGGTAACACATGAAAAGAGGGATTTTGAAATGACTTTAATTCCCCTAGTATTTATTTGAAATTATGAAAATTGTAATTTACATGAAATTTAAAGCTCTGAAAGTGTATAATTAAGGCTCGATGAGTTATTTAAACCCCGCATAAATCCCCGGGAATATGCATGCTTTTGACCAAAAAAAATAATTTGTCATATAACACTTGAAACCGTTTGTTGTTATTGATGACGTAATGTGGGCGTGTAGTATCGATCACGTGAGATCACGACATCCAATGAGATCGTTCGTGCGCTAGCAGACGACCATGTAGCAGACATATGTCCGCCCGCCCAGGGGCGCCCCAGCCTAGCCGGTATTAGAAGAAACTCTCACTAAATTCCAGTTCACTATTATATTTCTAATGTACCAGAGGCAAAATTCAATGTATTAAATTCATAAATTCATATAATCAATGTTCTACCACCAAATTACGCTTAGCCAAAATGACTGATGTGAGATCATGAAATAGCTGAGCTGAATAGCGACCAACAAGGTGTCTAGCTCTAGCTAGGCTAGGTCTACCCCTCTGCGATCCCGATCGAGGTGGTGACGTTGCCGATAGAACTCTTTCAGTTTGCCAAAGGTGTTCTCCTCAAACTTCGCTCATCAAAGTTTTTTACTTGCTGATCGTCGTTTACTTTGGCTTCAGCCAACGAGACCGACAATGTAGTGGGAGGGGGCTTCTGAACCCTATTATGGATATGAGTCTGACACTGACAGTCCATGACAGGGGCGAATACAGGATGTATAGTAAAAAAAAAAAAAAGGGGGGGCACAAATGCAGGGCTGTCAACTTTTTGGAACTGCTAGAAGGGAGATTCGTATTTTTTTCTTCTCACCATTCCTCCAAAAGTTGCTCCGTGGGGGGGGGGGGGGGGGAAGAATTTTTTCGCCAGTCCTTGAAAAGTTGCTCAGTTGGGGGGGGGGGAGGGGTGAAAAGAATTTTTTTTTCTTCTCGCCGGCCCTCCAAAACAAAACAAAGAAAAAAGGGCCCGGGGGACAATGATGTATGACTTTCTTTAAAAAAGGGGAGGGGGCATGGGCCGGGATTGCGCCCCCCCCCCCTAAATCCCCCACTCGTCCATGCCCGGACTGTCACGTCAGTCTTGCGGGGTGGGCTTTTTTACAAGTTTTCTCGGAGGGTTAATATACCATCATTGTTAGCCTCAAAGGCTCCCAAACTAATGGTGCTCGATCCGGTTTTATTTACATTTTAGGCCAGAGTCCATGTATACCTGTAGTTTGTAGTTCAAAAGAATGTAATTCCTATTCCAGGGGCGGATCCAGGATTTTGTAGAGGAGGGGGCACAGAGCCGAAAAGTACACAATTAAAGAGGCAAATTTTTTATTGTGTACTTAAGGTATGCCAGTTGGGTTCCAAAAAGGGGGCGCAGTCAATTCGCCCCCCCCCCCCCCCCCCCCCCCCCCGGATCAGCGCCTGCTATTCTATCATGGATGTGAAGAATGGGATTACATGGTGTTGGTGGTCGATCTCATTAAATTGAACCACTGAAGGAAAAAAAAACAATAAGAGATCATTATTTTGTCCTCATTTCTATTGGAGTCATTTTATAGATCGGTTGTAAGAGAGAACAAGAGAATAAGAGATTATTAGAAAATGAAAGCCTGTGAGAGGGTGAGGGAAGGAAGAGAGAGAGAGAGAGAGAAAGAGGGCTGGGAAAAAGGAATGGGATATTCCTCCATGGTGCAGTTAGAGTATGTTGACTCCTATCTGTTTTGGGACATAAGTTTGTATTTGAAGGGACAATATCAAGATTATGCCCTTTACGGCTTTACCAAAAGCGATGTATAGAACAAGAAGAAAAAATAAAGGAAATAAAAAATACAAACATCTTGATAAAGACTAGACCTATAATCTTCCCTCTCGGCCGATCGACATGTACCACAATATATACGCGTGCTTTATTTCGGGACTGAGCACTCTTCGTATTTAAACTCTTTGCTATGAGTGCCTAAGGGGGTGTTGCAAGAAACTTTTTTAGTCTTAAACTTAAGTCTAAGATAGTAAGAAAGAGTGAGATTTTTAAGAGCTAAATTTGAAAGGAAGTATTTGAAATATTTATCTTATTTTTTCCCTACATACGTTTAGTACATGCGATAGAATTAGAAAATACAGTAGTATTTTTGGCATTTGCCGCTATGAGTGCCCCCCCCCCCCCGCCCACTCACACTTATGCAAGGTTATTGGAGATAACCCCCGCCCCCCCCCCCCCCCCCCGGCAAACTTCCCAACAAAAAATATAATGTGTGGGACTGGCGCCCACCAACATGTACCTGTTCTGGTTTTTCCTTCGTCGCAGACACTACATTTCGGAAATTATTCGATCCACTTTTAAGAAGCTGTGTGCAAACTTTCTCCACGACATCTCCAAAATGTTCTTGAACAAGAAGAGAAACTAACTTTAGTTGAAGAGACGACATTCTCGGTTTTCTTTTTCGCGTGTCCGATTATGGTCTATCTGAGCAGACAAAATCTGAAAGAAAATTGAGGGGGGCTTTTTTTTTTTTTTTTTTTTTTCTTTTTTTTTCTATCGGCGTTCATTCATTGCATTGAGGATGATAAAATGTGACAACTATATAATATAATAAAGCTTCAAATGTTATTATGGGCATTCTATACCGTCTTGCTGTGCCGGTGTCATAAAACAGGTTATAATTAATTGCACATTATATTACTCTACCATGAGCTGTATATTTTGTTTCAAAAAATGATATCAATTTGAGAAATATGAATCAAGCATTTTAAATATCTGCACAATCTAATAATGGAAACATAATCAATTGTTCACAAATAACCTATCAAAATGTGGATAAGAAACATAATTTCTTTTTAAATCTACTGTAAATGACTATTATGTACTAAGGACACCCTCGCCGCAAGCTTTTGCTTTTAGAGGTGTGTCTTCCAACTATGTATATACCACATGAATGTATATTTTGTCATATTTTTGTTTAAAATACATGTACATTATTTTTGGTCATGTATTACTTTGTACACATATTGAAAAGTTGGAAATAAATGTTTATAAATTGAAAATTGAATTGATGTACAAGATTTTTAATAAATATAATTCTGATGTAACGCCAAATCTTGTATTACAATCCAGAGACCATACAAGAGGGCATAGTAAAAGAAAAAAAATTGTTTATTCCTATAGGAACAAAACTCAGAGATACAAAAATTCTTTTTAGTATGTACGAATAATACATAAACCATGGAATAATCTTCACAACGACACCATTACTGCCCCGAGTGTGCACAGTTTTGAAGTAACTTTGGATAGGTGCTGGAAGAATGAATCGCCTGCACCAGGAAATGATCCAGCCATCTTGGAAAGCAAGGAGAACTTGGAGCTGAATACAGAGGCGTAATTATGCCTGCGTTCAGTATCTTCCCTAGGTATCCCTAGGTATGTCATCACAATACAATTTCCACTTGAACGATAATTCGTTATATTTTTATTTAGATCTGAGGAACCACGACAACAAAAGTAATCGAGATAGTATCGAAAGTCAAAGCCAGCTTTTCACAGTAGGGGGGGGGGGGCTGCGATCGAAATTTACCGACAGAAAAGTAGCTCATTAAGTAGTATTTAGCTCATTAAGTCGTACGCACGGGTCGATGTATATTCATGTTATAGTTAATGATACCAGAGAGATGGGAGTTTTACCCCATCTTCCTGATGATACTTATTGTTTTCCATTTCTATAAGTACGATACTTTTGAAACTATTCAATGTTATTTTTAAATTATCAGTTGTAGTGATAGCTAGTTAACAGAGTCTGCAAATACAGACTAGCATGTATAGCTAAATATAGAATGACCTGTTAAACCCATGACTCATGACAGGTCAGTTATGAAACAATGAGTACTTGTATGATACCTGCACATGGATACTTGACTACAAAGATGTCTGCCTGCACAGTACCTTAATAAAGCTATGCCATCTTATAAGTTCAATCAAGCTCTCTAACTGGTCTTCTATAAGAATATAATATCAGTCATATAAATTATTCTAGTGAATGTATTATCCATGATGTACCTTATTTTCTATCTTGGTAAATTGTGCATAATTCAACGTTATGTTGCGACGCATGATTATAATAAATACATGTACCATTTTGAAGTGAAATTAATTGAATTGAAGTGGTTCATGTCGAACGCAATTATCGTATATAATTTAATTCACGTTAATCCACGACAATAAGATGATGCGGTGATGATAACAATAGTGATAATAATGAACTTCTTTTGTATAAGGACAATATTTGTAAAGCCTCGTGTCCTAGGATATTTGATGGGAGCGAACGAAGCGAGCGAGTGATTTTTTCACTGTTCTGAATATGGAAACACTCGTTTCGAAGGAGAAATGCAATCATCCTAAGTGAGCAAGCGATTTGTCATGATTAGGCCATACCTCTGATTTACGATATTCCCAGATAATAATTTCATGTTCACCCTAAGACTACAATGATTTTCGAGTAAAAGTAGACTAGCTTTCGAAACTATATGACGAGAATTGTGTTTTCCCCGTGATTTTACTAAAGTGTTGTCGTTATAACTGCCATCAGTGGTTTAGGAATAGGTGTTTATTTTTTCACAAAGAAAAACAGTTCATGTTTATATTTCATATTTTATTTTTTCATTTCCAACAAAATACAAATACAAAATACAGTTTTCATAATAATACAAAATACAGTTTTCATTATAATACAAAATACAATGCAAAATTCATACAGACCATTACATTTGAAACTAAGATAGATCAATACAGTGATTAATACCTCTGGAAAGAAAAATAGAATAATGAAGCATAAAACTTGATTTATATTCTATGGAAATGGAGAGGTCCATTAAAAAGGAGAGCTTGTAAATTGAGACCCCTCAGATAATAATCACTGAAAAAAGTAAAGTACATTAATAAACAAGAGAAGAAGGATAGTGGCCAACAGAGACAACATTTTATAGAAACACCAGACTGGAAGCAACGTAGTGTTACAAAATTATTTAAAAGACAAATTGAGTGAAGAGGGGAAAAAAAGAAAGAAGGAAATGTGGGTTGCATGTGGATTGGAGGGAGAGAACAGAGAAGGAGAAAGGGAGCGAGCACGAAATAGAGAGCGCACACAATAGAAAAAAAAAAAAAAAAACATTGAGGGGGAAAAAAGAGGGCAAGTGGTGATGATTGTTTTTCAATACCATTACATAGGATACTGTGCTTTATCTGGTTATGTCAACCTCATTAATTAATTCATTTGTCAGGTGAGTTTTGAACAATGACAAGGCGCATGCCTCAGCTGGAGCCAAGCTAATGCTGTGAGATACATGTACATGTTAGAATAATTATATTTGTCAGTCTGTCTGTCAATTGAATCTATCAACACCATTGGTTATGACCTGCGGAATATTGATTGCCCCCGCCCCCCCCCCCCCAAAAAAAAGGTAAGAGTACAAATATATCAACTCAAAGAATGAGCGCTCTGGGTTAGAGAAAAATATGATGAGCTGCAGTATTTGAAAATATTTCCCGCCTTTTTTTTTTTTTTTTTCTGAACTTACATAGAAATATTTTAAAACCAGCATAAGCATCAGACACATTTTAAATTCAGTTTCAGTCATTGTCAGTGAATTACATGTATAATTCAAGTGTGAACATATGTGTTTTCGGGGCAGCCCTCCCCCCCCCCCCCCCCCCCCCCCCTCCCCCAGTTAGACCAACCCCGGGTCGATTTGAGAACTTAAACACTTTATGTATGTTTCTTGCCATTTAGTCAACCCAGGATAGATAACACTTCTAACTTTTTACATCAGGGTGTCCCAGATGTTTTAATTTATCATCAACCCAGAGTAGTATCTGTGGATGCCTGTGTGTATGTCTACTTTCTTAAATTTGTTATATCCACGTGGGTCTGATGAAATCAAAATGTAACCTCGCTAGTCATAAGGACCGCTATTCATAAGGATCAGTGGTTCATAAGGACTGCTATTCATAACGTGTAATTTCCTATACCTGAAGGGTTGCTATCCATAAAGCGAAAAGGGGGTCACTATTCATAAACTCATAAGGACCATTATTCACAGGGATTGCTATTCATAATAGGAGAAGAGGGTCGCTATTCATAATCGAAGAAAAGGGTCATTACTCATAAGGACCGCTATTCATAATAAGTCATGAATTCATATAAGTCATAAATTCATACCAAATGGGGGTCGTTAATCATAAGGATTGCTACTCATAATCGAAGAAGAGGGTCGCTATTCATAATCAAAGAAGAGGGTCGCTATTCATAATCGAAGAAAAGGGTCATTACTCATAAGGACCGCTATTCATAATAAGTCATAAATTCATATAAGTCATTATTCATATAAGTCATAAATTCATAATACCAAATTGGGGTCGTTAATCATAAGGATTGCTACTCATAATCAAAGAAAAGGGTCACTATTCATAATCAAAGACGAGGGTCGCTATTCATAATCAAAGAAGAGGGTCACTCTTCATAATAGGAGAAAAGGGTCGCTATTCATAATCGGAGAAGAGGGTCGCTATTCATAATCGAAGAAGAGGGTCGCTATTCATAATCAAAGAAGAGGGTCGCTATTCATAATCGAAGAAAAGTCATTACTCATAAGGACCGCTATTCATAATAAGTCATAAATTCATATAAGTCATAATTTATGTCATAAATTCATATAAGTCATAATTCATATGTCATAAATTCATAATACCAAATCGGGGTCGTTAATCATAAGGATTGCTACTCATAATCGAAGAAAAGGGTCGCTATTCATAATCGAAGAAGAGGGTCGCTATTCATAATCAAAGAAGAGGGTCGCTATTCATAATAGGAGAAAAGGGTCGCTATTCATAATAGGAGAAGAGGGTCGCTATTCATAATCGAAGAAGAGGGCCGCTATTCATAATCACCCCCTATCACTTCCACAATGGTCCCATTTTTTTTTTTTCAAAGTTCTCCTTTCATTTTATTAGTGCACCATTCTCTTACAGTAATAAAGAGTAGTCCTAAACAAAAGAGGAGGTCTACCTTTTAAACCAAAATCTTGTTAACGACGTACATGCTGCGAACAAAAGAACGCGAAAAAAAGTAGGCCGATACTTTTCCATGATTTATTCGTATCGCGTTATTATCAAATTCTCCAATGATAAAAAACGGCGTAAGCGGAATGTGTAGGAAATTCAATTCCATTTTACTCTCCTTTTCTTTTAATGAAATATCATGTTTTATGTGATTCAATTAAGGTTTTATCTCTTTCATTTCTGTTTTAGTAAAAAAACAAACCTTTATTATTCCTTTACTGCTATTTTTTTAGGGGGGATTGGGGGGCGAAAATGCGTTTTGCGAAAATTCGTTTTGCCCCCCATCTTTTTGTTTGGGGGGCGACCGCACCCCTGCCCCCCCCCCCCACCCACTTTCTCCGCCTATGAACGCATCCTAGATTTCCGTTAGGTTTAAATGACGTCACAATTTATGGCAGGTATCTTCGCAAAAACCGCGCCCTTGTGGAGAAATATATGAGAGAGATATAGAACAAAGTCTATATTACATTAATGATAAAGGAAGAAATAAGAGAAAAATACTGAAAACATAAAAGAAGGAAAGAGAAGAAGATGTTGAAATAAGAAAGACAGAACAGAAAAGATGATAAAAGGAAGAAACAAAGAATAAGAGATAAAGGAAAGATCAAAAGAGGAGATGAAAGGAGAATGATAAAGAAATACAGTGGTAGGATAGAACAAAAGATGAAAGAGATGAAAGAAGGAAAAAAATAAAGGAAAACATAAGGAGAGCAAAAAGGCAAGATGATGGAAGGATAAAACAAAGAATAACATAAGGGAAAGTTAGCAAGAGAAGATAAAGAAAGGAAAAAACAACAATATATGGAAAGACAGAAAGAGAAGATCCAAGAAAGATCAAAATACAGAAATAGAAGAACATAGAAAGATCTAAACAAAACACTCACAAAAAAAAACATGGGGAAAGACAACAAGAAAATATGAAGAGAGATCAAAACAAAGAATAACATGAGAAAAGACAGAAAGAGAAGATGAAAGAAAGCCCAAAACAAAGAATAACATAAGCAAAGAATGAAAGAAAAGAGAAAGAAGAAAATAAAGAGAGACGTAGGGAGGGATAGAACTAAAGATGGAGAGGAAAAAATAAAGAAAATATAAAGATAAAATGATACTAAAGAACAACATAAGGAAAGTTAAGGAAAACAAATGCAGAAAGATAAAGCAATATTAAGTTTAGGACAAAAGAAAAAGATAAAAGGATAAAAATATGAACGAACATAAGGAAGAGATGTCCTGCAGGGGGTAGTTGTCCTGGGGCTAGTTGTCCTAGGGGGTAGATGACCTAAGGGGGTCGTTGTCTGGGGGATAGTTGACCTAAGGGGGTAGTTGGCCTAATACGATATATACATGTATACCCTGCACTTTTTTTCAAGAGGGGAGTTCATAAACGACGGTTCTAGTACTAGATTTTATATATTTCAAATGCTATGGAAGCATGGGTGTCGATCCCGGGAGGGGGAGGATGTGTGATATATTCCCCAAATATAGTTCAGGAGGGGGATGGCCTGTATCATCACCCCAAATAATTCACCTTCAATAAATGACATGATCAAATAATATGATCAGGGGGAGGAGGAGGATGATGATTATTATTCATAGGATCTCAATCGATCAACATGGTCATAATTTTTTTAATGATTTTTTTTTTAATATTATGATTAGGAAGACTGAAATCAAGATTTCAAAGAAAATAATGAAATTAAGCAAGTTAGTAATGTTAATGAACTGAAATCATGGTTTAGCACATTGTAGATGTATGAATTAGACATCGTTTTTTTTTAATTATTATTAAGGCCTTGGTAAAGCGCCTTTCAAACTGTAGGGAGCATTAATAACTATAGTTCACTTTTTTTTTTTAAATAGCGATATATTTGACAAAAGCCGAAATTGCATTTTAAGGCTTTCTTAAATACAGTACCGTGGGGTTGTCCTTCATCCATTTCCTTTTCTTATTTGATTTAGATAGCGACCCTCTTTTTCGATTATGAATAGCGACCTTTTTCTCCTATTATGAATAGCGACCCTCTTCTTCGATTATGAATAGCGACCCTCTTTTTCGATTATGAATCGGACCCTTATGATTAACGACCCTTATGTCTTATTATGAATAGTGGTCCTTATGACTAGCGAGCGGACCTCGATTTTTTTTTTTTTTTTTTTTTTTTGGTACATACAATGTTCCCAAATGCTCGCTCGCTACGCTCGCTCGTATTAAAAGTATAGCTTTGAAATACATTTTCATTGTGAAATTTTGCAAATGAAACCCCATCAGAATGTTTCCCCGTTGTTATATTACAATGTAATTGCGACCTCACAAATTTTGAATATTGTTTGCTCGCCCACTATTCAAATCATACTACAAAACTGCAAAGCACAATGCTTAGAAGTGATTTGTTAACTTTGTAGAGGCTTGATAAAATCTGAGCTGCCTGGCCTTACATGCTATCAGTGTATGTAATATGGTGTAAAAATGAAGCCCAGGAAAACAAAACACTTCAAAATCATCATGTGCTTCACAAAAGTAAACATATGCAAGTGACCGGAAATGCCAGACTCATTTTCCCCCATAGACTCAGTGTTAGACTAAAGCGTATGGCCATACGCTTTCGTAAATGGGAGTATTCAGTCATATATATCTTAATGATAGCATTATATATTTGAAAACCTTTCTATGCCTGGCTATTTATTTATCATTCTGAACATCATTACACAAGACAGATATCAAAATTCAACAATTTATTAAATCAAGCCTCCACAAAGTTACCGAATTCCTATAAGTGTTGTATCTTGGACAAGTAAAGAGAAAAACCATATACATGTTTGCACACCCTCACCCTACACACACACACACACACACACACTATATATATATATATATATATATATATATATATATATATATATATATATATATATATATCTATATATATATGCAATTAAAAAAAAATGTGCATGTACATACATACACCCCCCACACACACACATATATATATATATATATGTGTGTGTGTGTGTGTGTGTGTGCGGGTGTGTGTGTGTGTGTCTGGGTGTGTGGGTGTGTGTGTGTGTGTGTGTGTGTGTATACCTAAATGGTTATTTATATAAAATGTTGTATGTGATTTATTTATTTCCGTAGTGTATTGCAAGCAGCTGTAATATGTTACTAGCAATGATGTAAATGATTTTTTTTTTTCTTTCAGTGTACTATTGATTCCCGAAACTAAAAACCTCTATATAGCAACATTGTTCTATGTTTCAAACCGTCATATAAAATTAAATTCTATCGGAGATCATTATAAAGTAGGAAGGAGGAAAAGAAGAAGGAGAAGAAGAAGAAAGAGAAGAAGGAGAAGGTGAAGAAGAAAAAGAAGACGAAGAAGAAGAAGAAGAAGAAGAAGAAGAAGAAGAAGAAGAAGAAGAAGACACAAGATAAAATAAAGAAAAAAGAAAAAGAAGAAGATTATAAAAATGTAAATAATTTGATACTAAGGCTTGGCACTGTACTTATATTTTCAAATTAAATTACCATTTTGTATGTAAGATGGAAAAAATAAAAGAATGTAAAGGATTAATAGGTACAACTTTCGAATTCATAAGTTTTATTGATTGACATTATTTCATGGCTGAAAACAATCATAATGTGTATAAACCCCTCAAAAGTTTGGAAACTCATGTTTGGTCGATTATCTCTCTCTTGTCATGGCATAATCATTGCTTTGTTTAGTATCATTAGAAAGTGTGTTTATTCCTCTTTAATATGATACCATATCTGTTATAATTTTGCAGTCATGGAATGAGCAGTACATCAGAATAAGGGACGGGATCAAAAGAGAAAAGTTGCGAAATGCACTGGT